>JAQIUQ010007127.1:0-17500 GCA_030378365.1 Hybognathus amarus | reverse complement strand
GGCTGTGGCGTTGCAACGATGCTCAATTGGTACCAAGGGGCCCAAAGAGTGCCAAGAAAATATTCCCCACACCATGACACCACCACCACCAGCCTGAACTGTTGATACAAGGCAGGATGGATCCATGCTTTCATGTTGTAGACGCCAAATTCTGACCCTACCATCCGAATGTCGCAGCAGAAATCGAGACTCATCAGACCAGGCAACATTTTTCCAATCTTCTATTGTCCAATTTCGATGAGCTTGTGCAAATCTAGCCTCAGTTTCCTGTTCTTAGCTGAAAGGAGTGGCACCCAGTGTGGTCTTCTGCTGCTGTAGCCCATCTGCCTCAAAGTTCGACGCACTGTGCGTTCAGAGATGCTCTTCTGCCCACCTTGGTTGTAACGGGTGGTTATTTGAGTCACTGTTGCCCTTCTATCAGCTCGAACCAGTCTGGCCATTCTCCTCTGACCTCTGGCATCAACAAGGCATTTCCGCCCACAGAACTGCCGCTCACTGGATGTTTTTTCTTTTCGGACCATTCTCTGTAAACCCTAGAGATGGTTGTGCGTGAAAATCCCAGTAGATTAGCAGTTTCTGAAATACTCAGACCAGCCCTTCTGGCACCAACAATCATGCCACATTCAAAGTCACTCAAATCACCTTTCTTCCCATACTGATGCTCGGTTTGAACTGCAGGAGATTGTCTTGACCATGTCTACATGCCTAAATGCACTGAGTTGCCGCCATGTGATTGGCTGCTTAGAAATTAAGTGTTAACGAGCAGTTGGACAGGTGTACCTCATAAAGTGGCCGGTGAGTGTATATATATATATATATATATATAATTTTAAATTGCCATTGCGACTTTTTTCCAACTTTGAGTTTTTAAAAAGTTTCGATTAACTTTTTGATTTTTTTTTCCATTTTGTGGAAATAAGCTTCAGTATGCACTTATCATATTGTGAATATAAAATGGGTTGCAAATGTTTACTTTAACGTTGCACCAATATCATGATTATTTTTGAACTATTACTTTTTTTGGCAGCTGTTGGAGGTTCAAATTTCACTTATTAGCCTCTATTAAAACTTTCCATGTTCTTTCATTGGATGCAGCAAAGCTACTCTGCTCACACATCCATGATGTGAATAAGTTTGGACACCCATGCTAAAGTTGCCTAAAAAGTATCTTAATGCCTTAATTAACAAAAAAACAGGAAAAATCCAACCTTTAAGGACACCAATTTTCCAAATTAATAAAAAATAATGTTCTTCCTTAAAATACAGTTAAATTATGTTAAATTCCCATATGAATCAGGCAGATTTTTATTTTTAAAGGCCAGTTATTTCATGGATACTATGCATCCTGATAAGTTCCCCTTGGAATTAAAATATCCCAACATCACACACCCTTCACCATACCTAGAGATTGGCATGGGTAATTTCCATAAGATCGTCTCTCAATTCAAATCAGAACCAGCTATTAGGCTAACTGAAAATAAAACCATGCCAATCTCTAGTTATGGTGGAGGGTGTGTGATGTGGGGATATTTTAATTCCAAAGGCCAAGGGAACTTAATCAGGATGCATATTATCCTGGAATCCATGAAATAAATAGGTCTTTAAAAATAATGTATTTATGATACATTATTCATTCACAAAGAAAATTGGTGTCCTCAAAGGTTGGATTGCATTTTTTTAATTAATGCATTAAGATCAATTTCCAAAAGATGATTTTTTTTTATTTCTCTTTTTAGGCAACTTTAGCATGGGTGTCCAAACTTATTTACATCACTGTACATAAATGATATTTAACAGCATTACCTTTTGAACCTCCTTTTCAAGCTGTACTGGAGCATTAATAACTGCAGCAGTCAGACTAACACAAAACTCGACAATCTCTCAAATTTCGATGAACTCTGAATAAAAATAGCTGAATGGCACCGTGGAGCTGTCAACGGTCAATATTGAGCTTCTGTGATTAAGTGTTTGAACGGCAGCGTCTCGCTGTCTCTCTCTGTGGTCAGCTGTAGGTCAGATGATATGGCTCAGATTCTTCACAGACACAACACCATATACTGTAGATGTCTTTCTTTTGTATGTTTCGGTGAAAATCATCTGTTCTGGAGGTGTCTCTTCAGAACACACTACTTTGTTTTGGCACTGTAATAAATACAGTTTGTGTGTGTGTTTAGTTATGGTGCTTAAACCCTGACAGTTTATTTTCTGTCCTTGGAATAAAACAACGGATTTGTCCCTTGTTCTACAATGCTGGAAATCAACCACGCCATGTAAACGTGTGACCAAAGCAGTGCTTTATTTCTCTGGGATTTTAAAAATAGCCTGCATCACAGACGCGCTTAAATACACAAACAACAAAGGCTTTTCTTAAAGGCATGCTGGCATTTTATCATTCTGTCAGTTTTTAGCTGGGTGCATACATTATGTAACTCATGCGACTAGATAATCCATATTCTACCAGCGGAGACCCAGTTTCTCTGGTCGCTGTAGGAGGAGGAGGAGGTGGGGTGCATGACTTTTGCATGACTTTGCTCAGAATGACATCTTGCTGACAAATGTCAAGTGTCACAACTCAGCCTGTATTTCACAAGAGCAGCTAAATAAATAAAATACAAACACTGGAAATCCAGATTGACATCTACTAGATGATAGTGGTGGTTTGCACTGATAAAAGATGATAGAGCCAGAAAAAATGCAGTGGTATCGAAAAGTAGTTGAAAAATACTTATGTGCAATTCCCTCCTTACTTCCTTACTTCCTTCCTATCTAGGGGGAGGAGTCTGATCCAGATCCATATACCTATACCCATCTCTGATCCATAACCCCACCCCTAACCTGCCCATCTCCACCCCTTGATCCCTAACCCCACCCCCAATCCTGCCCATCTCCACCCCCTGATCCCTAACCCCACCCCTAATCCTGCCCACCTCCACCCCCTGATCCCTAACCCCACCCCTAATCCTGCCCATCTCCACCCCCTGATCCCTAACCCCACCCCCAATCCTGCCCATCTCCACCCCCCTGATCCCTAACCCCACCCCTAATCCTGCCCATTCTCCACCCCCTGATCCCTAACCCCACCCCTAATCCTGCCCATCTCCACCCCCTGATCCCTAACCCCACCCCTAATCCTGCCCATCTCCACCCCCTGATCCCTAACCCCACTCCCTAACCTGCCCATCTCCACCCCCTGATTCCCTAACCCCACCCCTAAATCTGCCCAGTCTCCACCCCTGATCCCTAACCCCACCACTAAACCTGCCCATCTCCACCCCCTGATCCCTAACCCCACCCCTAAACCTGCCCATATCCACCCCCTGATCCCTGACCGCCACCTCAAATCCTGCCCATCTCCACCCCCTGATCCCTAACCCCACCCCTAATCCTGCCCGTCTCTCACCCTGATCCCTAACCCCACCCCTAATCCTGCCCCGTCTCCACCCCTGATCCCTAACCCCACCCATAATCCTGCCCGTCTCCACCCCTGATCCCTAACCCCACCCTAAATCTGCTCATCTCCATCCCGATCTCTAACCCCACCCCTAATCCTGCCCATCTCCGCCCCCTGACCCCTAACCCCACATCTCAATTCGTGTCCCATCTCCACCCCCTAATCCCTAACCTGCCCATCTCCACCCCCTGATCCCTAACCCCACCCTAAACCTGCCCATTTCCACCCCCTGATCCCTAACCCCACCCCTAAACCTGCCCATCTCCACACCCTGACCTCTCAACCCCACCCCTAAACCTGCCCATCTCCACACCTGATCTCTAACCCCACCCCTAATCCCGCCCATCTCCGCCCCTGACCCCTAACCCCACATCTGAATCGTGCCCATCTCCACCCCCTGATCCCCAACCTGCCCATCTCCGCCCTGATCCCTAACCCCACCCCTAAACCTGCCAATTTCCACCCCCTGTAAGAAAAACAAAACACTAAAAGTTGGTTAAGGTATTTATCTAACAACATTTTTGGGCAAATAAGACACCCTACATGTTTTTTTCCCCTATTTTAAAAATATGATAAAATATAAAATACGAATTTGTAGGGTAGTAAAAATAAAAAATAAAAAAACAAAATTGTTCTGTCTAAATATACCAGAATCTGTTTCATGACAGCTTCTACTTTATGTATTTCTGTTCATCAAGCATTAGGCTACTCTGACACAAAATATCTAGGAAAAGTCCGAAGAGCATGCAGTAAGTAGAGCCCGTTCATTCTCATGCAGCGACTTGGGAGTGAATAAAAGTGCATTCATCGCTATTAACCGGAACCAGAAGAGTTTATTCATCTTGTGTTCTCTCAAAATGAGAGTTTGGAAGGCTTAAGACCTGCGGTTGCACACAACTACTAAATATTTCATAGTCAGACATTGACTTGACAAGAACTGTCTCATCAGTTTAACATTTCGAATCCCTTGTGTTGAACTCGCTCTGAGGATTTGTAGCTGGCTCTAACTCCGTATTTGCCAGCATTAAGAAGTTTTTCATTCAAGATTAAAAGTACTTTGATCATTTAATTCGTTTGTTTGGAGGGTTTCGAATGCAATGATGAATTTACAATCATCTTTTACAAGAAACTTTTTATTCGCATCCTACCACACTGTTCTGTCTATTTCTTCAATGTACTGTGTTGTGTGCTGTATGCACAGAATACCACATATTTGCTATATACAACAGAACACACTGTAACCTGCAATGCAGTGCACATGACTTGACCTTCCACTGTAACGAATAAACCATAAGTAACTCTAAACACTTAAGATATACAAAGACAGCACAAAATAATACATGGAAAATGTGAGGAAATTCAATGCCCAATATGTTGGAATAAGTCCCGCCTTCTAAATAAAAGAGCCAATCAGTGATTGGTAAAGTCATCGTTTCAAGCTCCAGTTGCAATAGAAACAGTCTGTGTTTCTGAAACGTGCACTTAGGACTGCGCATGTGCATTGGTGGATCTAGCCTGAAAAACTGTTATTCAGAAAATATGCATTAAACTGATAAAAAGTGACCGTAATAGCCTTTGCATCTGACTTAACATTGAAAATTCACCCTGCGCCTGACAGCGTGATCGCGGTCCGGTGTGAACGCAACATTAGGCATAAGAGACTTCTTTCATGATCCTTTACACATTTTAAGTATTAAACATGAGTGTATTCAACTTTCAAATTCATATCAAATCCACATGGTGCTTGGTAAGAATAAACAAAATCCACACAAAAATACGTAAATATGTAAAATGTATAATATCAATTATACCATGTCTAGGTGAATACTCGTATTCTGATTCGCTGCGCGTCGGCCGGCTTCACGCCTCACCGTCGTCCATTAAAACCTGACAATGGACACCTGCTGGGCATTAACCCTTACATATTGAACAATTTTAAAGGTGTATAAAAGCAATGGAAGATTAAGTTAAAAGTTACCTCAGGGTCATAAAGTCTCATAAACAGCCAAATTAGATATTTTACGTTACCACTGTATGTTTGGGGAAAACCCTACAAATAGCGTCTTTTCCACAGTGCCCTTTAAAACGCAAAAAAAGCCACCTGTCTTCCCCAAAGCCCTTCCTTTGTGTATTCAATCTGATTGAAGGCTCTCTGTGAGATCCTCCCTTAATTATACGGCAAATGAGCCATCACAACGCCATTAAAATGATGCTCTTTTTTCCCTCGCATTGACTAACTGTCTTCCCCCTTTTTCCCAGAGCGTTTATTAGCAATAAAATTCAATTTTGCGTTTCCAGGTTGCCAGCCTAAGGAGTAAAAATGCATTACCCCAGACTGAGAGAAAGTGGGAGCTAATGATTCAGCTGCATAAAATCCAAGAGGCTCTCCATCATCACTGCTGAATTATTAGCCTGATGCTATACAGTTTCGTCCTGTCGGTGGAAGTGCGTGAATGCGCGTATATCTGCGAAATGAGAGTGCAAATGACTGAGCAGGACAAGTTGTGTGTATGTGCGTCTGTGCTATTTTCAGGAAGATTAATTGGTTACCAACAGCAGTAGATCACAGGGGACCGAGTCAAACGCTGTGTTTTGTTCTTCTGTTTTGACATTTACAACGAACAGCAAGTTTAAGCTAGTCAGTGAGCGCATCTCCCAATCTGAAATGTTACTAGAATACACTTTTGGGTTGTTTTAAGCGTGGATTTGCGAACGTAACATGCACCAAACATCCTCACATACTTGTAAAGAGAAGCGTTTATCGGCAAAATGCAAGCTTTAAAGGTGCAGTTAGTGGTTTCTGAGAAACGCAGTTGAAGACCGAGGACAAAAACAGTAGTAGCCCATCATCAGTGAGGGGCGTGTCCACTCATGTGGGGGAGGTGTTTGTGAATGTGGGGTGTGGCTATCCAGATAGGGGTGTGGTCATTTTGGATAGGGGTGTGTTTGTTTTGGTGATTTCAAACATACAGCGTTTCTCAGAAATCGCTTACTGCACCTTTAAGGGCTCCCTGCAGTTTTCTGTCAAAATAAAAGTTATTTTAGAAAATGAATAAAATGAATCTCATCCTTTATCGTCATATAGAACGTTATATGAAAAAACGGCGCTATATTACGCACATGGCACCCTTTATCGTTAATATAACACGCAAACCCAAGGCGTAATAAATCCAATAAATCCTTTAGCGTAATATGAGACTACCCTACCCTCACACCTAAACCTACCCATCACAGCCGTGTTATATTAACGATAACGGATGCCAAGTGCGTAGTATAGCGCTGTTTTTTCATATAGCGTTCTATATGACGATAAAGGAGGAGAATGCGTTGAATTTGATAGTGGTCATGTCAAATATAAATGTAATATAAAAAGGGCCAAGCCAAAAATAGCAAAAAATTAAGTGCTCTTTACCATTTTAAATCACATATCACTGTTTAGGAAATTAGCAAGAATTGCACAGATACTGTTGTTTTCTTTACATTACATTTACATTTATTCATTTAGCTGACGCTTTTATCCAAAGCGACTTACAATTGCTATATGTGTCAGAGGTCGCACGCCTCTGGAGCAACTAGGGGTTAAGTGTCTAGCTCAGGGACACATTGGTGTCTTGCAGTTGATTTGAACCTGGGCCTCTCACACCAAAGGCATGTGTCTTATCCACTTCACCATCATCACCACCCCACCATCTTTAAAAGTTCAAGCCGTGTGGGTAAACTTGTTTTTTTTTACAGCAACAAGAGTCAGTGTTGTTCCACTCAATGTTAATGACTTCAAACAGTACATGAGTTCGATGAAAAATGTCTCCAAGTTCGTTTGAGTTTAACATGAGACCAAGTATACATGGTTCAAATCTGGACTCTGACCAGGCCAAAACATGAGCCTGTTTAGCATTTGTCTTTATCCTTCTTTAGGAAGTTTCTGAATCGATGCAGCCAGTAAACAAAGCCGTTATGGTAATGGTTTGAGCGTGTATAAAGTTAGGACACAAAGTTGTGAAGGAGCTGACACAGTTACTTAAAGCCCTATGCGAAACTGGTATTGAAAATCAATTGTCTTGATTTCAGTTAGCAAACATAAAAGCACATTGCAGACATTGTGGATACAGCACAAACATGCCTCCTCATTTCTCGAGCTAGTAGCACAAAGCTCCCACACTTTTGATCACTGCATTCCTTAACCTTTTCAGTCACAAATTATTAGTGGACAGGGGCTTTTTGCAAATCATTTTACTGAGCTTGCAGGACAGATTTCCATTATATGCCAGTACCAATCTATTGAGTTTAGATGATTTAGATTTAGATGATATTGATTCATATTCTGTCAACTTTCCCGTTTTTCCGGGATTCTCCTGTATTTTACCTTGCTATAGCTCTATCAATCCATTTACATATTTTCCAGTATTTCTCTGGTATTTTTAACCTTTATATTAAAATGTAAAGATTCCACTGGGTGCAAACCAGTGGAAATCCAGGGTGGGATTTCAGCTAATTTCATTGTTTAAGGTCCTGCTGTGATTTACAGGACCAATAGAATATTTAGAATTGGCTGCAGGGTTGAAGTAGTTTGTGAAAAAAAAGAAGAAAATTCGCAAGAAGAAGAAGAGTATGGAGCTAGGATTGTGTCTTTATTACATGTGAGAAAATAAATGATCTGAGAGAAAAAAAATGTTTGAGAGAAAAGTTATCACACTGATAGCTAAAAATCATTTCATGAGAGAAAAAATAATTGAGAGAAAGTTTGTATACCAATAGCAAAAAACATATTTAATGTATTTTATATCGTGTGTCTCTCATATTTCATATTTAAAAGTATTTTCTCACAGAACATAAAAAAATATAAATTTAAATATTTAAAAAAAAAATCCTGAGAAAAAAAAAACTCAAAATACTTAAATATATATTTTTTTGCTATCAGTGCTTTAAAAAAAAGTGTTTCTCTCAAAACGTTTTTCTTGCACTCTGAAGTTTCACTGTGGAAATTGTGTCATGGGCGGGGCCACGTTCCAATCTGACAGTCGGGTGAGCATCGTCTTGTCGTCAAAAAAATATTTAAGTATTTTGAGAGAGATTTTTTTTTTTCTCAGAAATAATTTTTACATTTTTTAATTTATATTTTGTTATGTTCTGATGAGAAATACTTTCTCTCAAAACTTTATTTAATCATCAAATATTAATATTTTTTGCTATTGGTATGAAAACTTTTTCTCTCAAACATTTTTTTCCCTCTCACATCATTTATTTTCTCGCATGTAAAAAAGACACTATCCTAGCTCCATAGAAGAACAGCATCCCAAGGATGGACGAAAATGAGAGAGATGGCATTAGAGACTATGCACTGTAATGTAGGCTATTGTGCATGTAATACAGAGATTATGTATTTATTTATCTTAATGTCTGCGCAATTAATGTTTATTTAGCTTGACTCTGCCATGCCGCACCAAACCCCCTACCCCTGTATTTAGGAATCCAAATGTTGATGGTTAAGCACTGATTACACTTGTTAGTGTACAAACATCTGCATCAAATGGCCCCTTAACAGACAGACTGAAACGCTGTAATCATGCGGGAGCAAGACCAATGTCTAGCCAATTGAATATTTTGAAAGCTGAAAAACTGAAAAATTAACATTACAAATATGGGGGTTAATAATTAAAAAAATAAATGTTTTTGGAAAAAGAGTATTTGATCAAAAATACGTTAAAACAGTAATATTGTGAAATATTACAATTTAAAAGAACTGTCTTCAATGTCACTTTTGAGCAAAGCTTTTTTTGCTGAATAAAAGTACTAACTTAAAACTTTTGAATACATGCACCACCCAAATTTCCTTCAGGAAATGTAACAAATCTAGATTATAGTCGCGGATCCTGTATTGGAGAAAGCAGAGGTTCTCTATAATGCAGTGTGCTGCTGATGAAGCAGACCTGCATCAAATGTGTGTCATCTACAAACAGCTGAGTAATGCTGGCCTGTGCCCTAAAACACTCTAATGAGACGTGGTGAGTGAGAGTGTGCTGCTGTAATGAAGTGTGATCTCAGTAATGAGACAAAGGGAGTGTGTGTAGAGATGGTGGGATAGAGAAAGATAGTGAGTGTGTGTATACCTGCATGGTAACTCTGTTATGAAGACCAAATACTCCCCACAAGGTCGGTCAACAATTACTATTACTATCATTTGGTCCTCATAACGTAGGGTTTACCAGGTACACACACACACAGAGAAAGTTTTCTGTGATGGGTAGGTTTAGGGGTAGGGTTAAGGGATAGAATATACAGTTTGTACAATATAAAAATCATTATGTCTGAAAGTCCCCATAAAACATGGAAACCTGTGTGTGTTATTTGTGTCTTGGGAATATTAAGGTCAGCCTGCAGAGTCAAGTTCATTTTGACAGTATGTATAATCAAATCTTGTTTTCAAGCTTGTACCCTGGTCATATACACAATATTGGAATGTTGTTCATAATATTGAATCAAAATCTAATAAAACAACATTATATATATATATATATATATATATATATATATATATATATATATATATATATATATATATATATATATATATATATATCAGTATATAGCCATATATTTAGCCAATTTTTTTTAATTGGCCTTAAAATAGCAAACCTATGTCCACTCAACCTACAATCCAATTGATATCACAATATGGCACATTACAGATTAAATGCATTGCCAATGTGTTTTCCTGCTGCCTTTCAAATGTCCTCAACTGCAGGAGAATCCAAATTGTGGGTGGTTGATTCATCCCTGACAAGCGTCCATTAATAACTCTGTTGCAGAAGTAAACATGCCCACACTCAAAAACAACCTTCTGTCCATATGCTTCTCTCATTTCTCCAGAACCTGTTCAGTTCAGTCTAATTTATAACCAATCCTCCTTTGAGGTTTTACACATCAATATGTTTGTTTGAACTGTAGAATAAAGGCCCAGAACAAAAGGTCTCAAATCTCTTTGTGGACTTTCTGCGGTGACTTTGGACATTGTCTTTGGATATAAACAAATTCAGATGAAAACACTAAATCTCATTGCTCCTGTTGAAATATGATGTAGAGCAGAACTGCACACACACGGCTGACTCAGACGCCTTCAGCGGAGCATGTGTTAGAAGTCGTGTTTTCCATCAACACATCTGGTTTGAAAATCTCCTTTTCGACTAAAATCTACATTAAACTTCCTCCTTCCAATATGTACACATAATTATGATGAGAAGAAACATGAGCTACGCCAGAACAGCACGAACCACACGGCCGTTAGCAACACCTAGACATGCGATCAGCTTCTCATAAATCAAGATGGAGACTCTTGAATTATCATACAGGGAATTCGATTCAGGTTATGGTTTTTCATTTCACAGTTACTGTGTGTTTAAATCTTTCGGAGCCTTTGGAGACATAGAAAATACAAATAGCACTATGAATTTAAAGGGGTCATGAACTGGCTTTTTAAATTTTATTATATTGTTGTCTCAGGTCAACTTATGACATTCGCTTGTTTTTTTGTTTTTTTTCAGTAATAATTTTCTTTTTTTAAGTAATAGGTTATTTTGTATCCTAGTTTCGAGCCTAGCTGAAAAACGCTAGGTTTTTATGGCGTCTCACACTGAAGACTGGGAAGTAAACGCCCACTGCTGTGAGTGGATAACAGTTTTGCATATTATATCTGAGTTATAACTCACCCCTCTGATGCACTGGGGGAAATTGTTTTGAAAACGTCCAATGTTGTAAAATGGCAAACGCAATGATTCCGCCTATAGCATGTTCCGACCCAGAGTAAGTGTGTTGCACAATTCCTGTCAGATCCAATATAGACGGCACATCACCGTTCTTTACTCTTAATCGTCTGCAAATCCATTCTTGTTTACAAAACAATCATCAGTGAAATGAAGCGACATACGATCGATGTTTTACCCTCATCAGCTGGAACGTCATTAAAAATAAAGTTTATCCATGCAGTCCTATTGGAATCCAAAGGAAGCTTATGCAGCCACTGTCTTCCACAACCAGGCACTACACAATATTCTGTATTTCTCGGTAGCTCTGACCGGTTTGTCATCATGAGGTAGGGATTTATGTTATTTAGCGTGTTACTAAGCGTGTAATGCGCATATCGGTGGGCGGGGCTAAATCGGTCTTTATCCTCTTTGTCTGCCATAGTTCCCCACTTTGAAAAATCGAAGTCGTTCTGTTGAGGCTGGTGTCATTAAAAGCGTTTATTGGACTAACAAGGGCGTTTCCAAGTTTCTGAAACTTACAGGATATTCTTATAAATGATGACCTCTTAGATGTCAAAATTTGATTTCTCAGTTCATCACCCCTTTAACGCATGTGCATAATTGAAATATTGCATCAAAACATCCATCCAATGTGTTCAAGAAAACAAAATCTTCATAGTTTGTTCAACAAATCTATAATAAAAATGGAAGTTGCTGCAGTTGAGAAAGCCACTGGTGCTCTTTTTGCTTTTCATTATAAATGACTTGAGCCTTTCATTACAGAATGTATTTGAGATGCTGTGGTATGAAATTGCATTGCATTTGCACATCTTACTGGAATAAAAAGTTATCCAGCTCAATTGATTTGATGTGGAATCCCACAATTTTGCGTAAAAAGGTGGATGGAAACTTATCAAATGTCATTAGGGATGTGCCCATTCTGCCTAAAGCCAAATACTATGTTCATAAAAGGAAATTACACATTTTACCCTACATAGACATGGTGTTGGGAAGAAAGAACACATTCTCATCCTTTGGCGTCATATTGGTGACTCCATATGACATTTCGTCGAAATACTACGCACGCGGCACCCTTTAGTGTCAATATAACACGCAGTAACCCAAGGCGTCATACCAGGTGACTGGCATTCTTTAGCGTCAATATGAGACACAGACCCTACCCAGACCTGAAACCTACCCATAACAGTGAGTGTTATATCATACACTAAAGGGTGCCATGTGTGTAGTATTTTGATCAAAATCGTTATATGGCGTCACCTATATGGACGCCGATGGATGAGAACGGGCTCTATATCATTTGTAGGAATCAAGGAGCCACTATACATATACAGGATATTGAAATCGCTTTTGAAATGCGCTCGCTTTTCACTTCAATTTTCAAATTCACAATTATAGGTAAGTGAAATCTGATGTACTGTAATGTAACCGACTACAACAGTAAGCCTAACCATGTCCCTTTAGGGTTTGGAGAATGAGTTACTAATTTCCTGTGCCTTTCCCAATTCGTATTTTCTCATCCTGTCATTTTATTGTCAACATCAACACTGGACTCACTTGTGCCAAAGACATAAATATGGATAGAATAGTCAAGATTATTTGGTCTTTGAGAAATGTTTGCGTCCATATTGAAATCACCTTGAAATGTTCCCTGTTTGAGATGCATATTCAACATCTACAGAGGGGAAAACTGACATACTCTGTTCTGCATTTAATCTAGCTGCTGTCTAGAAGAAATGACTAAGATGTTCAAGAGATTTCATTTGTGATTTTGTTTTATGTGGCAAACATTTTTTTCCCATTCTTCAGTTCCTTACCCAGCGGTTTCAACAAAGCAACAAATTTGACTTGTCAGAGATGTGCTCAATGTCTAGGCGTAGCTCATTCCATTACATATCTGAAACACTACTCTTCTATGCTCAGTTATTTTATCCAAGCAATGCCAACAATTAAGGCACACAACACTGCCAACTAGACAAAATAGTTTTGATCGATCAGATTTTCGCAGACTAAATGGTCAGAAGAGTTTGGCTCATAATATGCTTGTGCATTCATCAGTAGGGAAAAACTATATAGTTCGACGTGTGTTCTCTCCTGGTTGGTTGGGAGATTTTACAAATACCCAGCTGTGTAAATGATTTAAATCTATTCAGATATTCAGATACAATGCAACAAAATGTCATATAAATGAGGGAGTATTCACCATTCCAACGATGTTCTCTGAACCTTGCAAAGTGTTCTGCAAGTAGTTCTTCTGCCCTCATAAAAGAGAAATGCTCTGCAGTAAAGACAACACACATTCAAAGCCAGTCAGAACAAATGTGATGCTTAAACCTAAAGCGTGGTTTCTAGAACCAGTGACATCTGGGGGCGGAGCTCCACAGCACAGTGCAACAGAAATGAGAACCGAGTGACCTATAAAACGAACGTGTCTGAGTTAGAGCAAAAACTGTATCGGCATTCCAAGAGTATTTATCTGCTCGTCACTTGAAGACAGCATCATGCCTGGCTAGGGCAAGGTGTAAGGAGACTTAAGACAGACTCGAGAAGGTAGGCGCACAACTCAAAAAGGCAACAGTTGGTGAACTCACAGCTAGTAGCAGTGCATATGTGTTGGCATTCAAGAGTATCCCTGGGTTGTGCGGTTGATGTTGGATTGCTGACACACGATGTACGCATAAAGCCAAAACACCTGTTATCATCCGTAGATTCTTAGCCTCAGCCCTCACTGAGATCTGATTTCACTCTTACCAGGCGTAGACACCCTGGGAGGCAAAATGACCTGAAAAAAGCAAACTCCTTTTCCATCCTTCTCAGTTTTCTGCACATGGGCTGCAGAGGGGCCTGCATTAAGCCTGGGTCCGTGCTTTTCACGCACTGTTTTGCCGCAGTCATAGGCCCATGTCCCGTCAAGTTCCAGCTCGTTACGATTTGGAGCTCCTAATGTGTGTGATATTTTAAATCTGTTTGTTTCTGCACACTGGATATGGTGCTCACTGAGTGCAAAACATTCAAGTTTAAAGGGATACTGCAGGATTTAGCATTAAGCTTTGTATTACTAGAAAACCTGTAGTATTTTAGAATTGCCATGCTTTCCACCCTCATATCCCCTGAAACAAGAGATTTATGTATTTTTTGTCTGAAAATAATACTCAGATAAATACGTCATGTTGCGTCATCGGAGGAGTTTTTCGTCCAGAGGCTAAAGACTACAGTCAGTAATAGGGTCTGTCCCGCATGTTCTAGATCTCACCCATAGAGGGTGGATCTAGCTCACAGAATGAACACAGTGTCAGACATCTTTTTTGGAAGCTAAGCTAGCAGGCTCTTGTGCTGTGGAGAAAGCCGAGCAGTAGGGGTTACCATCCTCTTTTTCCCCGCACATGTGCGGGATTCAGCTTTTGCATTCTGCCAGTCGCCATTCATTGTTTACATGACACCTTTTGTTTCAATCTAACTGAAATTTATTCTGATTGGTGACTCTGAATGTAGTGTTTACATGAATGCTAAACAAGTGATCGGTTAATGTGCGTTTTAACTCAGAGCCAGACCGATATATTGGCAGGCCAAAATTATTCGACTGATATTTTAGGCATTTTCCAAACTATCGGTATTGGCAGTTATAATGGCTGATTAATTAATATTTCAAAAATAAAAAAAATAAAAATGGACGAAACACGCTTGAACCATGTCATGAGTGGTGGAGTTGTATAGTTGTCCACCAGAGGGCACTCTACACCGTCCCTGTTGGCAACACTCGTTTGAGCTGGTACACGATACATAAATTGATTGAATAACAATTAAAAGAGCATCCCCATCCGTTCTCTTAACTCAAATAAGCATGACAGAATTTGTAACTATCATGTCCAGTTTTGCTGCTGTTAAATAAGCCAAGAGTGAAGCGGAATTAGTTAGTAATAATTATGTTACGTCTGTTACAGTGTAGTTGGCTGACTGTCCTTTTAACTTTTGACAATGTGACTGAAGTATTTCTTTAATAGCGCCTGACAGTTATAGCAATGAGCAAGCGCATCATCTCTTCTTGGCCTGTTATATTGACGGTGTTGGGGAAGCTACTGAAACTGTAATTTGACAAGCTACAAGCTGCTCGTAAGTTAAAGTAGTTTAACTACAGTAGTGTACCCGTTTAGAAAGTAGTTAGCTACACTACAAGTTACTATCGAAAAGTTAGCTAGCTACATTGAAACTACTTTTGCTTTTTGAACAACGTATTAATAATAACTGAATAAGTGTCTGAGGAATGTTTTAAGTAGGGCTGTAATCAACCAAAGAAATCCTTAGTCGACCAAGGTTCTTGTCCTATGCAACGATAAAAAAAAAAAAAAACGGATGTTTTGATTGAACATTTTTTAAACAATTGTCATAGAGCATTTATGAAACAACAACGACGAAAAACATCAGAAAATAAATAAAACTATAATAATAATACAATTCTTTGAAAATTAAGTGATTTTTTTAACTGCAAGTGAGGAGCTCTGTCCTTGGTCTATAGTGACAGTCACAATCGCGCACCTAATCACACCACACGCTACAAAATAATATAACTGCTATCTGCCACATAATGAAAAATCCTAACAAAAGCTCTCGTTACAGGCTGTATTCTTCTTTACTTACAAAGCTATGGGTTAACTTTAGTCCAGCCGATCTGTTAGGCGTTTTAAAACAACAGACAAAATAGCCTAAAAACAATCTGAAATCTAGGCTCTGTTGTAAGATAGCATATAAGTTTATTTTCGTTTTGTTACATTATTTAGGCTACTTTCAAATGAGTCAAGTGTACAAATAAAAACCTATTAAGAAAACAATCTATTGAGTCAGTATGATAAAGCCGTTAAAAGAGCTGCTCAAGTCTTTTGCGCGCTCAAGTTCGATTTCAAATAGGCACGCGATGTGCGCGCTCATAATGGAGCAACGGTCGCCACCGTCGCCTACCTCCACAAAAATGTAGCCAGACAAATAGATTTAGATTTCTTGGACATTCTGTCGACTAAAGTAGCGTGAACTGAATGAATACAGCAAAACTACCTACCGGTACATCCCTTACTGAGCGCGAGCAGCAGCGCAGCCACTAGGTGCGGTTCCCGAGTGTGTTATGTGTGTGCGCTAAACTGTGGCGCAGTTATAAGAAATAGCCTAAATTAAAGCATTTAAAGATGGGGATAAACATAGGCTAATTATATTTAGAATACAGTAATAAATAACTGCTTTATAAAGGAATAAATATCAAGGAGTAAATCATATAAAATGTATTTCTATTGGTAAAAAAAAAAAAATGCGACTGGTTCGACCAATAAGAATTTCAGTCGACCAAGACGGCATCGAACTGATTAGTCGACTAAACGACTAAAGTTAACAGCCCTAGTTTTAAGTAAAATGTTTAGTGTTTAAAACAAGGCAATGCAATTACGATTTCAAAGAGTGTTGTTTAACTACTGCACTCTGTTACCGGTCACGACGTGGGCTCCTAGGGTACACGAAGCCAGTGCATTATGGGAGTTGTTGTCTTTCATCCACATTAGCCAAAAATACCTTTTCTGTCTTTTCTCAGTCTAAAAGCGCCAAATTCAAAAATAATTTCACATTTCTCTACATTCATACTCATTTTAAATATACATTCGTCTTTCCAATGTGAAGTATCCCTTTAAGTATCAAGTCAAGTCACCTTTATTTATATGCGCTTTATTTAAAGTACATTGTTTCAAAGCAGCTTTACAGTGATAACCAGGGAAATTCTGCAGTTTTTATTGGCTGAGTGTGGATTCAGTTCTGTTGTGAAGATCATCAATTATTACATTCAGTTAATTTCCTCTACCAAACCCAAACTCCATCAGGTGACAGAATGAAAAAGACCTTGGGAGAAACCCGGCTCAAACTTATGGCAAACCATTTGTGCAACATATGCGTTGAGTCACGCAACAAGCTGGTGACTCAAATCACGCAGCTTGTTGAGATGACATCTGATGATGATTTTTGAAGCAATCAGGATTTACGTTTGTGCCTGACAGATGATAAAACTGAGGCCAGATTTCAAAGAAACATGGCTGGACTCTTTTGGACTTGGGCCAGCAAGTAAAAACAGCAACCAAGCCGAGCATTCTAGCAACATGCTGCGCAACCAACAACAATGAAACACCCTAACAACCACAGAGCGATACCATGGTAACTACTTAGAAAACAGTTCCAGCCTGCCGGATCCAGGCCGTTTCCAGATCTGATGGAGGACTTTCGCCTGGACTGATGACAACGCAGTTCTGAAGTGCCATACCAGCCA
>JAQIUQ010007126.1:0-95881 GCA_030378365.1 Hybognathus amarus | reverse complement strand
CGTCTCGATCGCCCCCCTGTGACCAGTCCTAGTATAACTCATAACCCCCGCCTTCCCATGTTATTCAATGGGACGAGAGACCAACTAAACAATTAAATTACACTTCACATATCCTTTTTCCAAAGATAGTTTCAGTAATTTACTGTAGTTTCTATCATGTTGATGTAATTTCAAGTGTTCGTTTTTAAAATAAGTTTGTTTTTAGTTAGTTATGTGATGATAAAAACGGTGCTTTGACATCATGATTGACAGCTGTGATTGACAGGTTCTCTGTGCGAGGTAGTCACTGAAGCACCAGCGGACTTTTTTCATAATGTTGACTATGTGGCTAGTGGTTGTATTTACCTTATTTTAACGAGGTTCTGCAATCAGCAGACATCATTGGAGAAGAACGAAGCAGACAAAGGCCACTTAATGAAAGTGTGGGGCGTGTGCTTGCGTTTGATTCAGCGCGAATGAGGGCGCGGCCTTGATTTCACGGCTTTACTTCCTGCTCACGACTGCGCATGACTGGTCCCGAAACACGCAAGTGCGCAGACTCAAGTTCAAATATGTCAGCGTCATATCGAGACACTGGCGGCTTCAGTTCTCTCTGATGGAAAAGAGCGAAAGGGCGTCGTCCATCTTTTTTACAGTCTATGGTTTAAGCATGTATGGGTTAGAAAAACAGCTATTTTTAACATGAAATGTTGTGCAATGCACCTTTAAATTAGTCACAAATTCAGATTTAGTTATTATTTAGAAATTTAATTCAGACAACTGAAATCTCCCGCTCTTTTTTCATACAAATGCAACTGACAACATTTTGCATCCCAATAGTTTTATTTGTTGTAATGGACAATTTTATTTATTTCAACTCAAATTAATATTTCATGTCCACATAGGCCTATTTATTTATTTATTTGGTTATTTTAGTTAGATGAAATTTCTGCTCACCAACAGCTGAAGCCAAATTCTGATATCAATTCTTCTCTAAACACCGTCCAACCCTGAGAGAAGAGATGAAAGATAAATGTATACGATGGCATTTACTTCCAGTTCTCAATGAACAGGTGTTATTGATCACCTGTCAGCTCTCTGACATTCAGCAAATGTAAAGTGAGTGAAGGAGAAAGAGTGTGCGTGTGTGTGAGAGGAGCAACAGCATTCTATCATGTTTGTTATTTTGTTCAAGAATAGTGCCGTAAGCGATTCCAGCAGATTACACACACGCTCACTCGGAAACCCAGCCCTTCAAATACATGACAGCCGGTCCAGTGTCACCAATCACAAAGTCCAAAATGACTGACAGGCAGAAGACATCTGTTAAAGGGATAGTTCACCCAAAAAAGATGAAATCTGAGAGCTTTTTGATGAAATCTGAGAGCTTTCTGTCCCTCCAGTGACTACACAACTGCCACTGTGACACTTCAAAAACTAATCCACTTGAATTGAATGGTTTAGTCAAAATTTTCTGGAGACTTGATCGCTTTCTATGATGATCAAATTTAATTTAGGCTTTTATTTACATTTACCTTCTTTTATTCACATTTTGGTTTTTGCTGAAGCTCAAACATGATGTGCAACACGAGAATTAACCTCACTGGTTCTTGCATAAGCTCAAACTTGATGCGTAACACGAGAATGAACCTCATTGGTTCTTGCAGAAGCTCAAACTTGATGCGCAACACCAGAATGAACCTCATTGGTTCTTGCATAAGCTCAAACTTGATGCGCAACACCAGAATGAACCTCATTGGTTCTTGCAGAAGCTCAAACATGATGCGTAACACGAGAATGAACCTCATTGGTTCTTGCAGAAGCTCAAACGTGCTGCGTAACACGAGAATGAACATCATTGGTTCTTGCAGAAGCTCAAACATGATGCGTAACACAAGAATGAACCTCATTGGTTCTTGCAGAAGCTAAAACATGATGCGTAACACAAGAATGAACCTCATTGGTTCTTGCATAAGCTCAAACTTGATGCGCAACATGAGAATGAACCTCATTGGTTCTTGCATAAGCTCAAACTTGATGCGCAACACCAGAATGAACCTCATTGGTTCTTGCAGAAGCTCAAACATGATGCGTAACACCAGAATGAACCTCATTGGCTCTTGCTGAAGCTCAAACATGATGCACAACACGAGAATGAACCTCATTGGTTCTTGCAGAAGCTCAAACATGATGCGTAACATGAGAATGAACCTCATTGGCTCTTGCTGAAGCTCAAACATGATGCGTAACACGAGAATGAACCTCATTGGTTCTTGCAGAAGCTCAAACATGATGCGTAACATGAGAATGAACCTCATTGGCTCTTGCTGAAGCTCAAACATGATGCACAACACGAGAATGAACCTCATTGGTTCTTGCAGAAGCTCAAACATGATGCGTAACACCAGAATGAACCTCATTGGCTCTTGCTGAAGCTCAAACATGATGCACAACACGAGAATGAACCTCATTGGTTCTTGCAGAAGCTCAAACATGATGCGTAACATGAGAATGAACCTCATTGGCTCTTGCTGAAGCTCAAACATGATGCACAACACGAGAATGAACCTCATTGGTTCTTGCAGAAGATCAAATATGATGCGTAACATGAGAATGAACCTCATTGGCTCTTGCTGAAGCTCAAACATGATGCACAACATGAGAATGAACCTCATTGGTTCTTGCATAAGCTCAAACATGATGCGTAACACGAGAATGAACCTCATTAGTTCTTGCTGAAGCTCAAACATGATGCTGTAACACGAGAATGAACCTCATTGGTTCTTGCTGAAGCTCAAAAATGATGCGTAACACGAGAATGAACCTCATTAGTTCTTGCATAAGCTCAAACATGATGCGTAACACAAGAATGAACCTCATTGGTTCTTGCTGAAGCTCAAACATGATGCGTAACACAAGAATGAACCTCATTAGTTCTTGCATAAGCTCAAACGTTAATGCATAACATGAGAATGAATCTCATTGGTTCTTGCTGAAGCTCAAACGTGCTGCGTAACACGTAGAATGAACCTCATTGATTTTCACACGTCAAGCAAACATGCTTTAGCTTCTGTTTATCATATCTGATTTGTGAGATGATTGAATGTTTATATGATTATGAATTAAAAGTCTAAATTCAATCTGTTCTTCATATTCGATTGTGTCTCTTCAGAAAATTTGGACTAAATTGCTCGATTTATATGGAAGAATTATATGATCTCTTTGTGAACCTTTTGAATCGTCAAAGTGTCACTTGTGTAGCTGGAGACAGAATGCTCTCAGGTTTAATAAAAAAACTACCTTAATTTGTTTTCCTGTGATGATGAGTCAAACACTAAATCTAGCAAAGGTTTAATTTTCTTAATTTTTAACATACATTTATACCTTTTTTTTACTTGATGTTAAATTGCTTGGCTTTACATTCCTCTAAAAAATCCTAGACAAATTTTTCTCATCTGACTGGTGTAATATACCAACACAAATATTTTATATATGAATGTGAAAAGAGTTCAAAGACATCTGCAAAATGAGGAATTCCTCTCGATGGTGGAAAAGCACCCCATGCAGATTTCCAAGTTGCCATTTTGAATTTGCCGTGACTGAACAACAGAAAGCTTTGAAAGGTTTGAAAGTGACTTCTGTGTGAGGTGTGCTTCATACGTGGAATTTTCTCAAGAACACAATAACCTGAATACAACAAATGGTACGGTATAAAATTTAAGTAGCATGCCATTACAAAGGCAGTTGATAATGTGACAAATTCTATTAACTTTACTGTAAAGTCACTAAAACATACAGTGCATTTAGCACAACCGAAACGACCAAAACAGATCAATAGCACTGTATTCTTTAGCAATGATTTGTGTGTAAATGAATGAAGAGCTCTGATGCAAAAGCCTCTAAAAGCCACCTGTCAAAAATTAGATAATGAGTGAATGCTTTCAAATACTTTCACTTCAAACTCACTAAATCCCTCCCTCAGTCCCTCCCTCAGTCCATGTCTGTACTTGGGTAGAAACCTATAGGAGCCTGATTTAAATAATATTAAAGAAAAAACGTTAGATGGACTTAGAGGCTTATGCATTGGAAGACTTCACATACAGTACCTCACATATCATTATGATTCATACAGATTATATATTCTTATTATTATCACGTGATAATATTAATAACATAATAAATCACTAGGATTCAGAGTTCAAACATCCATAGAACTCCAGCTTAGGCCTGTCAATGTTAAGCTGTGAATTACCTCCCAAAAGAAGAAAAACAAAAATATGTAAACGAAATGTGAGTTTTGGCCACTTGTGATCCATATGCAGCACCTGCAGCAGTATTTCAATCACTAAAAGCAGCGGGACATTCTAAAACGCTTAAGGTGAAAAACACTTTAAGTGCCTTAATGCACTAAAACAGTGATATTAAAAGATCAAATTCAGTATACACCTTATTGATGATGCATAAAATGCAGGCGAGCAGATGAGCCCTGAATATGAATGATACACGGTTAATGGTTAACCGCTTTCTTTATAATGGTTTTCTCCAGAGAAAATGCTTTTTGCTTTTGTATTCGAGGTGCATCTGCTTGCCTGTACATAGAATGCATCACCAATAAGGTGCATGTTGGACTACTTTTTTAATATCACTGTTTTAGTACTTACAGTAGTATAAACCTGGTAAAATAACTGGTGGGCAATGGATGGAAGCTTTGTTTTGCTCTCAGGTGGGCATCTAAGGGCATGACGTCACATGAAATGCATCTAAATTATATCTTCAAGAGATGAGCTTTCACAAAAATATGAGACATGACAGTTTAGATAACATGAAAAGCATTTCCAAAGACCTGAGATAGCTGCCAAAAAGGAGTAGTTCACTTTAAAAAAAAACTTTTGCTGATAATTTACTCACCCCATGTCATCCAAGATGTCCATGTCATTCTTTCTTCAGTCGAAAAGAAATTAAGGTTTTTGATGAAAACATTCCAGGATTTTTCTCCATATAATGGACTTCAATGGGAACCAAACGGTTCAAGGTCCAAAAGACAGTTTCAGTGCAAACTGCAAACTGTTCAGAAGGGCTTTAAACGATTTCAGACAATGAATAAGAGTCTTATCAAGCGAAACGATCGCTTATTAAAAAAAAAAAAAACAAAGTTAAAGTTTTATAAGCTTAAATGCTCGCCTTGCTCTGTTCTGTGATGCGTTCGTGACTCTCCTACTTCCTCGTTTATCAAAATGAACAAATCTTTTTTCGTGTCATTTGGTTCATTCAACAAACGAAATGAACATAGTTGACTTGGGAAAAGATTCGTTCATTTTGATAAATAAGTTTAAACAGGAGAGTCACGAACATGCATCACAGAACAGAGCAAGGCGACCATTTGAGCTTATAAAACTTAAACTTTATTTTTTATTTTTAAATGAGTGTTCGCTTCGCTCGATAAGACCATTATTCATCGTCTGAACTCATTTAAAGCCCTTTGAACAGTCTTTTGGACCTTGAACCGTTTGGTTCCCAATGAAGTCCATTATATGGAGAAAAATCCTGGAATGTTTTCATCAAAAACCTTAATTTCTTTTCGATTGAAAAAAGAAAGACATGGATATCTTGGATGACATGGGGTGAGTAAATTATCAGCAAAAGTTTTTTGAAAAGGGGACTACTCCTTTAACTGCAAGTGGATTTGGTTAAAAGTTTGGTTGAACTTGCATTAGTACTTCAATTTCAAGAAATCTGAACCCGTCAGACGTGTCTCAAACGGACGTAATGCAATGTGACGAACTGCTTGAGCTCTATACGGTGACCAACCTCCCCTAAGAAACTCTCTGGCTTCATTTTCATCCCTCAGGGTATGGATCAGTTCTCCACAGGGGCGATATGTGCTCGCCCCACACCACGTCTCGGGTGCCTGGCTTTTACAGGGAAAATCCTGTTGGCTTTAAGGAGCAGACACAAAGAGCAGACAGCTGTTTAATGGGATAACAGACAGCTATGGACAGACAGCTGAACGAGTGTGGCCGAGGGGTGGAGAGCTTTCATAACGGCCGATTGACTGGGAATATATGGCGGCGGTGAGGAGAAACCTGATCTTTAACTGTGTGCGTGCTAATGCTGTAATAATGCCCACACTGTTATTAGGTTACAGGAGCATTGGCTGGAGAGTAGGACGGCTGTAATGGAAGGACGGTCAAACATTATCTCTGTTTGTTATTTCATTCTAAATCTCTCTCTTCTCACTTTGTCACCGAACCCGTGTCATCAATCTATACAGTATTTCTTATTCTGTGTACTCTCTCCCTCACACACTTTTCTCCCTCGTGTTTAGAAAAGTGAATTACACAAAAACAGGTTATATTTCACCCAAAATCAAAGATTATTTTTTTTTGGATTATAACATTATTTTGTTTTTGTTTTCTCCCAAATTCCTATTACTGATTCCCATTTATTTTTTTTGGTACATATACGCAATTCTTAGATTACTTACATTATAAATCATTATATCCATTACTGTATTTTTTTTAACTGTAACCTGTATCTACAGTATTTCATCTCTATTTTTTTACTCTCCTGAACTTTTGCTTAAAGAACATTGTTTTAGCCTTTTTTAGGACCATTAAATCTGAGGTGTTCTGTTATCTCATGTTAAAATTGTAACTCGTAACTTTCCTAGTTTAATAAAAGCAAACCATTCATAGGATGGGGAGAAAAGTGTAAATATGGTGGCTCAACCAATGGCATGATTTGTGGTGGATCTCTCTGTTTGTCTGACCAATGACATGGTAGGAGTGTTCTGGAAAACCTGTTTGAAAACATTATTTTTGAGCAGAATAGGCTTGTTTTAGCTTATTTTTAAACTGGTATGACTCATCATCCATGCATGCTTCCTTAAAGGGGTACTTCAGGATTTAGCAATAAGCTTTGTATTATTAGAAAACCTGTAGTATTTTCAAATTATTCGTACTTTCCACCCTCATATCCCCCTGAGATGAGAGATTTATGTATTTTTCGTCTGGAAAAAAAAATCCTCAGATGATGCAAAAAATTTTTTTGTCCAGAGTCTAACGACTACAGTCAGTAGTAGGGACTGTCCCGCATGTTCTCAACTCACCCAAAGAGGGTGATCTCACTCACAGAATGAACACATAGTGTCGGCCATCTTTTTTTGGAAGCTAAACTAGCAGGCTCTTGTTCTGTGGAGAAAGCTGAGTAGTAGGGGCTACCATCCTCTTTTTCCCGGACATGTCCGGCCGTCGATGTCTGGGATTCAGCTTTAGACTCATCACGAGGCTTACTAGTAGCCTAGACTTGTTGTTTAACTACTGCGCTCTGTTACCGGTAGGTGTGGCCTCCTGAGGGCAGCGAAGCAAGTGCATTCTGGGAGTTGTTGTCTTTCATCCACAAACCAAAAATACATTTTCTGGCTTTTCTCAGTCTAGAAAGCTCCAAATTCAAAAATAATTTCACATTTCTTCTACGGTACATGAATCACCCATTTTAAATATACATTGATATTTCCAGTGGTGAAGTATCCCTTTAATATATATTTTTTTAAATGTCAACATTACAGATTTCTCTCTGGTCACATTATGTTGGACTTATCCAATTATTTAGTCTGCTAAAACCCCACCCCTTTCTTACAATCGAATGCAAGCTCGAATTAAAACCTGCCTCCATCTAATCAAAAACGTATGAATAGAATGAGCATTATATCTTTTATCAATAATCTGTTTCACTTAGATGTGCATCGCAATATGGTAGAAAAGATATGTTGCTATAAAAAGTTCTTTTGAAACTCCCTCATTAATGTTAATATGTTTTTATTTCCCTTCTGTTATGCGGGAGGAGGCAGGGACTTAAATCTACCTTTTCCCACAACGTCGACAACTTTTCTCTGACCTAGAGGCCCAGAGCAGTGCTAGAGAAATACAAAGGAATCATGAGGCATTATGAAAGAGCTGGGAAATTTGAGTGCGGAGAGACAGCAAGGGTGAGTAGGGCATATTTTACCAAAGCGCTGTGTGGAAGGTTTTCTGAGGTCACTGATCAAACAGTTTTCTGAAAATGAATAGGAACTTCCTGTCACTTTCTGGATCAATGGAAGTTGATTGATCCTCATCTTAATGCTCAGGGCGGCTTTGAGGACACCTGAAAAGTCGGCCTGGAAAAGAAGATGATGAATCAAAGCCGCAAAACAACTGACAGGTCTGCAGACTCAAAATAATATTGGGCTATATTGGGCCTGTGTAATTGGAAGCCAGACACTGGTCTTCAAAATAATTGGTCCTACATTAAAGGTGTCTCATTTACTCTGTTCAGATTTATTTCATTTGCACTATTATACAGTTCAGTGACATCTTGTAATGATCTTAATTGGCTTATTTGCCTCCAAAAAAATATCATCCTCTCTGAAAGCAACACAATCTCAACCAATGGGAACGCTTATTGTCTAAAACACAGCCATTTGGAGCATAAAATTTAAACCAATCAGATTTCAATGTGGGTGGGGCTAGCCAGCAAAATGCACTGAAAAAAAGAAGAATTCACCAACTAAATGCTCTACATTGTAGTCAACATTTGGTTGAATACAATGGGTGTATGATCATATAATTAATCGTGTCTTTAAGTTAACCTAGTTTCGCAACACATTCTCAACCCAAGGTGTCACCTTTGACCATGCTTCAATATTTCGCGATCCTATGGCATCATCTAACTGACGCTAAAGGAAAGCGTCAGTTAGATGACGTGGGTAGGTTTAGGTCTGAGGCAGGGTAGGGTTACACGCGATTCTAAGGTGTCATCTCACTGACGCTAAACGGCGCCTGAAAGCGTCAGATATTGAAGCATGGTCAAATGCTTCCCAAGGCGTCAGTCAGGTGACGCCGTGGGGTGAGAATGGGCTGAGTTTCGTCAATTAACGTCACTAGTTAGTTCGGCGAGTCAGCTGTTTGTGTTATGAGGCTAACTGGATGCAGCTAGCTCGCTGAACAGACTTGATGGCTAAAGAAAGACCTGGAACTACAGGACTCTACGTTCAAAATAGGCTACCCGTTTCTTGCCCGCCAGGCACTGAGGGGTGGGAATCTTTGGTCACCTCATGATCCGATATGATTCCGATTCTGGGAGTCACGATCCGATTTCCAGAACGATTCTTTATATACTCAAACCCCCCCACCCCCCCACCCCCTTTTCTACAAAATAATTCAAACAGTGAATGTTAAGAATTTTAAACTAATATAGCCTAACTTCAAAACATACAAGCAAGTAGCAAATAATAAAGAGGAGCATAGAAATATAACGAACAAAAAGTGCTTTCAGTAGCCTATAGATTATCTGAACGTTTTCATTCAAGGACTTTCATTCAATAACGTATCCATTCAAGAACTGTGAGTGAATTTT
The DNA here is from genome assembly GCA_030378365.1 of Hybognathus amarus. Taxonomy (NCBI): domain Eukaryota; kingdom Metazoa; phylum Chordata; class Actinopteri; order Cypriniformes; family Leuciscidae; genus Hybognathus; species Hybognathus amarus. Next base: position 86,506 of record JAQIUQ010007126.1, on the reverse strand, counting down.
CTTCATCTTTAGCCTACTGTAGTTTTTTTTACTATGACAACACTAGACTGCGGAGATATCTATTAAGCTGCATTCACGAGCACGCATCTCTTTTGAAATATAATAAGTAATGTGGTTTGTCTTGTCCGTTTAATCCCTTAAGACATAACTGGCTGTGTTTACGTTAATTTTGCACAAGTACATTAAACCACGGAGACGCACAGCCGCATGCGCGAGCAGTCTACTAGCTACATAAACAGAAGCGCACGTGAGGATTTGAAATTGAAAGCAGTCTTCCGTTAGTGAGGTTCATATTTTAAATATATAAGTTCACTGCATTCCAAACCACATAAATGATGACTTCGTAGAGCATTCGTGAGGAAAATATACCGACGGGCGAGACGGCACACTTCAAGTGTACATCAAACAAAGTGCGCGTCTCTCACAGCGCGTGCAATGAAGCCTGTGAATGTCCTCGTGATTCGCTTCAATCTTTCCGAACTTTATGAAAGATTATTTTACGGAAGGTTCGAGTGGTGTGTGTAGGCCTATGTGAGGAATTGGAAGCAAGCAGAATACGGGTGTTTCTAAAGCAAACTCAGCGTCATTGCACATCTGGTTAAAAACTAAACTCAGAATCGATTCTGGAATTCTCAGAATCGATCCAGAATCGTTGGAGAAAGAATCGCGATGCATCAATTTTTTTCTCCCACCCCTACCAGGCACCCATGGTAGTCACGTGACTACAAAATATGAATATACTCTACTAACCACGAACCATAACCAAAACAGTCAACTGACAGTCTACTAATACTCTAATGCGAGGTAGTTGACTTAGATGCACAGTTACTTAAATTTAGTAGAATGTGTAAAGTGGACTATCAAAATGAAGTGGAACCGATTTATTTTGTTGTTATTATTATTATTAAGTCATTTATCTGTGCACTTCATAATTTGTGTAAAATTCACTTGCCCTCATAATCTTTCATCAAAATACCTTCCCTTCCCCGTACAGAGACTTCTCTTCTCTGATGATGTGTTTACTGGCGCAAGATAACCTGTCACTCACATTAGATCCACCAATAGCAAATCACAACCATCCAAAAATTCCCAATGTACAAAATCAAGTCCTGTACTACATTTTTTCTTGTTCGAGAAGCAGTTTCACTGAGATATCCGTCACAAGAGGGAAGAGAAGAGTGTTCTGCCATTTATCTTAGGAAGGCAAAATGGCAGAAACATGTTCTCCTCTGGTTTCCTTCTCCTCATCATTAGCACAGTCTTCTCTTTGCACACTTCTTTACTCATTTCCCCCTCTCTCTCGGTCTCGGCCTGTAGGCGCTGGTTCTGTCTCCTGCTCTGTGCTGGTAATAAATGAGTGAGTCTTGCGGGCCGCTGCCACTTACAGGGGGGCTAAATTACCGCCATTGATTGTCCGCCTTCGACAACCTGACAAAAGACTTGATCACTCATCTAGTTAAAAGAGGATTACCGTGATGTTTGCATCTTGTTACGCCCATAAAGATCCCTTATTCTGTCTTTGCGCTATCATTCTTGTTCTTTCACTCATTTACAGCATTAAATGGATTCTCTAAACCGTAATTATTGTAATCACGCTGTTTAGAGCAGCGCTTCCATAGACGACGCTTTCAGAACTATCTCGCAGGTGATGAAGGATTGAACATCAGCATAGGGAGGATTGTTCTTTTCTAGGCTGTCACACTGAATGTTCTCAGACTATATAAAGCTCCGACTGCAATGCTGTTTTGACAATCTCATGGCAGTAGGGAATGATTTCAGCTGCTTTAGGATGAAGACTCTATCATATCCGTCAACTGTGGAGTATTTGTGGTTTGGTCCTTTCGACACAACTGTGAAGCACATTTCATAACGTTTGAAGAGGAAAGGCTGTGACTGATGTGCTGATTACAAAAAAAGTTTCACTCATTCTATTTCAACCTCAAGTTGTTTCAAAATCTGTATGAATTTCTATCTTCTGTTGAACACAAAAATAATATATTTTAAAGAATGTCGGGAACTGGTTTAAAATGCTGGGCTGTTTTAACCCAATTTTGGGTCAAATATAGACAAACTCAAACATTGGGTTAAAGATGTAATTTAAAAATGTAACCCAATGGCTGGGTTTGTCCATATTGGACCCAAAATTGGGTTAAAACAACCCAGCAGTTTTTAGAGTGTGTTGGCGCTTTTCCCATGCTGGTACGGCTCAGTACGGATTTCGGCTCGCTTCGCTTTTCCACTGCGCATTACGACTCGGCTCGCTTTCAGATCGGTTTGATTTTCCACTGCAGTTAGTACCGCTTCAAAGTGTGTGGGATTATAGTCTGACCGTTCATAGTTTATCCACTCCTCGGCAACCAACGAGAGGAACATCTACACTTGATTCAGCCATTTCTATTTCTTTTTTGCAAGTTTTCTTTCTTCTTTTTCTTCAAGCAAGTCAAGCAAGTAGTTTGATGTATGATGTCTCACAAATATAATGACGCTGGTAGCGACGATTCTGTCTGACTCTGACCAATCAGTGATCTGCAGTGTGTTCACGTCACATTTAAGTATCTGTACGGTATGCTTGGAACCTTAACAGAGGTGGTACCATTTAAAACTAGCCGTACCATACCATGCAGTGGAAAAGCGCAACAAGTGAGCCGTACCGAACCATACAGTGGAAAGCGCCGAAACATGCCGTACCGAATCGTGCCATACCATGCAGTGGAAAAGCACCAAAGCATGTCGTACCGAACCGTGCCATACTGTACTATGCAGTGGAAAAGCACCATATGACAGACAATGGGGTCCATCAACTGTCTGGTTACCGACATTCTTCAAACTATCTTCTTTTGTGTTCAGAAAAAGAGAAAGAAAAAGAAAGAAATTGATACAGGCTTGAAAACAACCTGAGAAAATTAAATCTCATCCTAAATCATGAAACTAAATCAGAGCCAATTTAACCAATGAAACTACTAAGGGTGTCACGATTTTCGATTTTAAATCGAATTGAAATCGAAACTTATTTCAAAATGGAATCGAATCGAATTAAAAATGGAATCGTCGATACTGCCACGCCCCCATGTCACGTCTGTTTGGCTTGCCAGAGGGGGAAAAAGGGAGAGAGTGAGAGACCTGTGTGCCTCATGAAGCGCACGTAAAGGGTGACACAGCGGGCGCGCACATTCTATTCAGCGGCAAACTCAATTTTGAATCAACTCCTGGTAGAAGAGCTGCACGATGTGTGAGTTTTAAGTTAACTTGATTTATTAAAATATTTTTTATGTTAAATGAATAATAGCTGATGTTTGTACGTTAATAAAGTAAAAGTGTATCACGTTAAGTCTGTTATTTTGTTGTAACGTTATCCCGTTGTCTAGGCAACTATGTCACATAATACAATAGTATTTATTTAGCTAGCGTTTAGCTAACCCGAGTGAAAACAGCACAGGGTGAAGCCGTGTACGTTAACGACGATTTGAGACAGATACATTTAAATTTCATATAAAACTATGTAAATGGCGCTCTGTGGCGCAGCAGGGTTTTGAACACGGTCCTGAGCCATAGCTGGGCGCCGCCGGTGTGTACACTCAGAGAATGTGTTCGAATTGTAAAGACATGGCGCTGTGCTTCTCGTCCGGTGTGCAACCCCCTTAAGACAGAGAGCACCCTGATTGGCCAGTTTCGTTTTTTAAAAACAAATAAATGTAAAAATCGAGAAATTGAATCGAACCGTGACCTTAGAATCGAAAATCTAATCGAATCGAGGATTTGGAGAATCGTGACACCCTAGAAACTACCCATCATTTTCAAGCAGACCATCATTTTATACAAGGAGTGGGATTCGTTTTGTTTTTTCATAGTGCTGGCTAAAATGTAATTTATGGTTTGTATCTTCACTCTTAAAAAATGCTGGGTTGTTTTAACTCAATTTTGGGTCAAATATGGCTGGGTGTGTCTATAGTTGACCCAAATTGGGTTAACAACAAGCATTTTTTACAGTGTTGGCTCTCTTTCACAACTCCGATATCTTTACTTAGTCAACAAACCAACGTAAACAAAAGCAAAGTAGAAAAACTGTGCATAAAACCCCTTCTATTGTGACTGCTCCATCTAATTACAAATTAAATGCGGGTTAATCTGGATTCCCAGTAAATACTCGAGGAGCAGAGCGTCATGAATGACACGTCATCATCCGCATCATCTGATATGCCAAAACTGGGATATCTAGAGCACCTCTCCTTTGCCTTCTCTCCACCTCTAATCCCTGGACATCCAGTTAGCTTTCAGTGTGTGTCGTAACAAATACCGTTCTCTCAAACGTCCATGAGAGAGGCTCAACATGGAAAGGATTAATACATAACAGGCATTATGGAGAGCAGACACCTGATATTGTAGTGCAGTAATGCTATCTCTGTCTATAGAGGTAAGACAGGCCTCAGTGGGTGTGCGACAGCATCTCAATAGTTTTACGCTGATTCAGAATGTGCCTATTATTTATATATAGGCCTATTTTTATTGTCATGTGTTCATTCATTATGAATCATCACTTTCAGCTGCAATGAAATTCAGCAATATGTTACATATACAAACATTTGCATAAACCTTTCTCTTGCTGCAGTTGTCCTAAATGTTTACTTGATGCGGAAATATAAATGATCAAAGGATTTATTTAAAGATATCACATTTACTAATATGTCATTTTAAAATATAATAAATATGTTTTATTATTAATTTATAGAATCCTTGCTGAATAAAGTATTCATTTCTAAGATCTTATTGACACCAAACTTTTAAACAGTATTGTACTAAAAAATCTAATAATTCAAAAAATATATAATAATTCAATAATACCATGTAATACCAAGGTCAATTTCATATTGACATCAATGCCTCATACTAAATAGAACATTTTCGTAATATGAGGAGTAGTTAAAATTTGCAAGACAAATTTGAACATTTAATATACCTAAAATGCTGAATAAATATACTTCTGTTTTATTAGGAACCTCTATACAGACCATAATTATTCTTTTAACAGCTTCAAATTGCCATAAAAAAGGCATATTTATTTTTATAATTTAGTTTTATTAAGGTAAGTGAAAAGTCAGTCTTTGCTTTCTCTGTCTGACTGCACTTCATGTTTTTACATTGAAGCTTAAGATATGCATACATTTTTATGCTTAATAAATAAAATCACTAGTAAAATATAAATAAATCAACATTTTGGATCAATACTTTTATATGAGGATTGACCCTCTTGATTCATTAGTAAATGAATCAATACTTAAAGATAAATCTGTCCATCACTAACCATCACTATTACTACAGGGATTTAAACAAATACCATGACTCTAATCATGCAATCAGACATATGAAAATTGCCTGAAGGACGGTATATATTTATTTTACATCATGTCCTAACCAAGTGCAACATAAAAAACACAGCCATAAAAGCTAATTCGTCAGTTGGCAAATGCTGATGAAGAGAGAGTTTAATCGCGTGATGTTTTTCAGGTTCTATTTATGCAATAATATTGGAAACATATTGGACTAAATTAAAATTATAAAAAATCCTTACTGAAGTCATGTAAAGCCAAGTTAACACTACATGACTTGCTCTCAGTGAAATCAGGAGTGTTTAAGTTGTTGAACTGTTCACACCACACAACACAACGTGATTTATCCGCAACAGGGGGTAACGCACTACACGAGTTGACGTCACCCAACGATTCCATCTTGCCTACAAACCACATTTTGTCATGAAAAATCACGTGATAAAACAAACCAGAAATGACGTGAAACAGCACAAGCGCCAATACCCAGCGAAGAAGATGAACACAACACGCGAATATGGACGTCAGACAGAAACTAGTGCTGAAGAAATGTAAGATTTTCTGATTACATATATAAAAAAAAGATTTACCTGGTGACCTCAACCCATGCCTTGCTCTGATTGGCTGTAGCTCATGACATCACGTGAGGTTGAGTCGTGCGACAGCTCTGGATATCTAGCATGTTAGATATTTTTCTGGGCTTCGGCAACGCGTCTGCGAGGCTTTTGCGAGGCTTCTGCGAGGCATTGATGGCTGATTGGCACAAAACTGTAGCCTCGCTGAGACCATCCTGATCTCCGCAAGCTCTCACGGTTTCACTCGCAGAACAGTCTGGATACTTTCCGTTAAAGAACATTTGGGAGCAGTTCACCAAACGAACGTCCAATCAGCGTTGGCTTTGAGGCGGGTTGAGGTGTGACGCAACGAGAAGCGCAACAGTTTTTTTTTTTTTTTTTTTTCTTTTGCCGACATGTTTATTTGCTGAGCTAACGAGCCTTTACCTGCAGCAGCAAGAGTAGCCTGGCTTGTGGTTTTGTTTTCGTCGTTCGCTCTGTTAGTACGTCATATGCTTCGTTGATCTGGTTTCATTTGGCCCGTCTATCACCAACATAGGCCAATCAGCTAACCAGTATTTCCGCCCTTTCCAAAACTACTTCAACGGAAGGTTTCCAGATGGATATGCGGAGCAAATCCATCTGGCGGAGTCAGGTTAACCAAACTGTGGCTTAAAATCATAGTGTGAACTAGGCTTAAGGTGTGCTATTCAGCTACAGTGGGTTTCGAAAGATTAGCTGTGGTTTTGTTGAATGCCACATTTCTCTTTTAGTGTGGACAGACAAATTGCTTGTCTCGTCAAGCCTGGTGAGGACACGGCACTACTCACGTCCACACTCACGGTCTCGATATTAGCCTGTTCTTCAACCAGACTCGGATGTGTTTCTGATCCTTCCTCTGCTATCTAATGAAATTTACTGGCCGTCTCAGGAACAGTGGGGTGCTACACCGGTTCAGGATAACATCATTTACTGAGAGGAAGAGACGAGAGATTGTCTGCGCTGCCCACACAATATATGAAAAACCTGTAATTGCTGCCTTCCTGACCAACGGAGAGATAAAAGAGGACACATAATTCCTGCTATAACACATCTCTAAGCCTCCACTGCAGTCGTGTAGGATGATTTCCCTGAAATTGAAAACAGCATTGGAAAGTAAAGCTCTATTAACAAAAACTCATTTCAGCTTGTATGATTATGATGATGCATAAAGATTTTAGCAATTGTTTACTTAACTATAATATCCTCCAAACAATGAACAGGGGTTGTACCAAATTTAAATGTAAAGTCCACACTAGAGTTTAAGTAACTACTAGCTAGTTTGTAACTAACTCAGTACTTTATCCGGTTGTGCCATTTGTTCTTAAAAGGTGCATTGCGCAACATTTCTTGTTTTCTGAACCCATACATGCTTAAACAATTGCCTGATGGGCTGAATGAGCCCTTCTCTAATCACTGCAATTGCCTCTATAATCCTGTACAGTAAAATAAATAAGTGGGATTCGGGACGGTGTTTCGAGACTGGGCGTGACGTCATGCGCGTTCACGCTCGCCTGGCTATGTCTGGCAGGTTTGTGTATTCACCGCCATTCTCTGCATCAGCGAAGACAACTTGAGCGACAAAACTTTAGTCAACTTTCGACAAAATTAGAAAATGGATTCAAAGAGACGGCTTGTAGTTCATTCCAAACCCCAATGCAAACTCAACGTAAGCCAAAAAAATAAAAAACTTTTGTCTAGTGCCAGGTGTCGGAATAAGACGAGAGTCAACATCGGGAAGGCTTTCAACAAATGGAGAGATCTCTGGTCTGCTCTAGGGCTCAAACGGATCCTATACAAAGTAATAACTTATATTGTTCATGAACGTGTTTCCATAATAATACAATCTAGCCTGACTTCGTCATACTCATATTCTATTGAAAATATGAGTCTGAAACCGCTTCGATTATGAGGCGGGTCTTAACCGAACCAGGAAAAACTCTGCACTCAATTGGATAGTCAGTAGACCTACAACCTATCAGAGCAATGCAGTAAGTCAAATACTTTGCATTTCACAGTTGTCAACAGAACTTACTTATTTTTGAATATTTTGGAAATAACGAGTGTTGCTTCTTTTACTTGGTCCTTCATGAGTGCGACCAAAGGAGAAACCACAACGACCACAGGCGTCTGGAGCTAGCCGTCAGAGCAGAACCGTCAGAGCTAGCTGATAAGTTACATTTGAAGGACGGCAAAGATATCTTTCCAAACGACAAATGCCTTGATTGCAGTTTTCTGTTTGTCTATTAAAATTAATGTGCTGTCGATTCATTTTATAACAGACACGATAGCGGAATTTATACATCTCAATTCTCCAGCTGCAGTCATCTCTGAGAAACCAGTTAAACACCGCTCTTTGATAACGCTGATGATTATGTCCCCAAAGATCACCTGTCCATCATTGTATAAAGCCCGCCCTGGCAATTTGATTGGCCCAAACGTTTTTTGCCAGATCATAATTACTCCTCAATGGATCGAGTCCAGACCAAACTTCCCGTCAAAAAAATGATGTGGGCGGAGTTCGGGCTGGCATCCAGGCTAAATACGATCATAAGTGGATACAGCAAACACATAAAACAGTTCAACATGGAGATAGATGGAAACAAAAAACGAAGTTTTTTCCTACCCCCGCTTTCCCTCACACACACAAGTGTGTAATTTACTCAAATGCCTTTACTTTCATATATTTAAAATGACTTGCAGATTTATAACTTTATTACCTCTGAAGACATTATGACTGTATCAAAAGATTTGTGCAGCTGATGCTCCTTTGGTTATGAACAGCTCGTGCAAGCGTGCGTGTGGTCCATGAGCGTGCACACCTCTGGTCTGCAGTTTCGCTTGTTGCCAGAGTGGGCATAGCTCTGCAAAAACTCAGAGACTTGCGCAATGTACCTTTAAGGTAGAAAAGCTAGTAACGGTGCAACACAAACATATTTAGTAGTGCGTAAGATGTAACCTTTATGTTTTACATAATTTACGGTTGTATCAGCCGACTTCAGGCCCAAAGAAGGTCCAAACATAAATTATCCCATTCATCTAATCTTCCTAATCGATCCGTCTAGCCTTCTGCCCCATAAGCAGGCCGTCAAAAAAACACATCTCTGTAGGCAGCCTAAGCTCTGAGATCTAAACACAAAAAACAATCGGTTTCACCAGCCACTCAAAAAGCAAAATAAACAGTGTTCCAACCAATCCAACAGCTTGCAAACATGGGTTTGCTGATCGACGCTGGCTTCTTCTTCAGCTTCACCAATCAGAAACGTTGTGGGCGGGCTTTACACGACTGACGACAGCGCTGGTATTTGTAAGAAGATTTTGTAGCCTACGTTACAAAGATGGATGCCGCTGTCGAACATCACTTGTTCGAATCAGCTATCGTGTCTGTTTTAAGCGATTTGACATTTCTATTTGTTAAAATCTGCGCAAAGAACAACACTTGAGATGTTTCTCCGGCGCTCTGCATACGTCATCTCCTTCATCGCTCTGATTGGTTTTAGGTTTATCCACGACTGTCCGTTGGTGACGCTCTCTGGAAATGATTTGTCTAAGACCATTTGCCAGATCATAACTCAGTTACAACTGAGAATGGTCTGATTTTAACCAGGCTAGTGCAGCCGTGCACGAGTGCAAAACCTCACTCCTCGTCAGTGATTGGTTGGAACACTATTTATTTTGGTTTGGTTGGTGAAACCAATTGTTTTTGTGTGCAGATCTTAGAGCTTAGGCTGCCTACAGAGAAGCGTTTTTTTTTTTTTTGACCTTCTGCTTTTGGGGTGGGCAGCTAGCGGATCGAATAGGAAAGATTCAATGAATGTGATCATTTATGTTTGGGCATTTTTTGGGCCTGAAATCACTGATACAACCTTTAAAACTAGGCTGTTTTATTTTTTAATTGTGGCTTATGTACAGCTGGAGCAACTGGCCCCAAAAGAAGAAAATATATTAGACATCTATTTGTGAGCGATTGCCTTATGAAAGAACTATTGTCAAGACCAGCATCATAATGATAGATAGACCAATCCTGATGGATGCATGGATGGAAAGACAGACATTTTCTCTATTTTTTTTTTAACTATCCCTAGTTCCTGAAATAGTCAATAGCTGCAGAGTGATGGATAAACACTGTGACAAAACTAGTGATTTGAAAACCTGTAACAGAATAAGAAAACTACTCAAGATTGTGGACAGATATCTGCAACAAATTGGAATGTTATGCGATTTCAATGAGTAACCTTGAACTGAAACATCCTTCCTCGGTGAGCAAAGCCTCGCCACAGCCATGCCAGACCTGGATAAAGCCGGACACGCTGTGCTCTTAATGCACAAGAGATGAGGCAGAAACAGAATAACAGTCTTAACCTCATTCTTTTCCCATTTTGCAAACCACAAAAAAGAAGCCCAGTGGAAATGTAATACAAACCCCTATATTTGCTCAATGAAGCCTCGGGATGGATTGTGGTACACTAAAGTAAAAAAAAAAAAATAAAAAATTGGTGTAACACAAAACCAAGGTAAAAAGCCTCTTTTTCTGAAAGATTTCATTTAAACCAGGGGCTTCTCTTATTATTCACCGAGTTACACCCCTCAACTTAAACAAGTTATGTCCCCTGTTAACTCTGAATAAATTATGAAAGAAAGAGGCATTTTCTCTCTTTTACTGTTCATGTAGGCTACTCATTTGAACTGGCATTGCTGTTCCCTTTGAGTCATGTGTCAATTTTATTTTTACTTTAATTATGAAGTTTTGTGAGTAACCGTCACAGAAGTCTTAAAGGGGACATATCATGCAAAATCCACTTTTTTAGCCCTTAAATGCATTTTGTTGTAGATTTGGAGTGTTTATAAGTACAGAAAAGATGAAATTATTCTCTTCAGGTGCTTAGTTTATATCTTTATATTCTGTTTTGGTCATATTTTTCAACCTGTTCAGATTTTTCTGTTGTCTATGACATTTTTTGAGCAAGTACGTCACCAGTATTTGCAGCAGAACTGACAAATAAGGACATCGACTACCGGTCCAACACTACGAGCAATCCGCCATTATTATATCTCGCTCCGATTTTGTAGTCCAAGCTCAATGATGCAGAAGTTACGAGAGGGCTAGTCAAAATGTTCGGTTGTTGGATGTAGTGACCTGAAGCACTTCAAGGATCCCCACTTCAACAACCTCCGCCAGTATACAGAAGGGTTTGCCGATCGACTTTGTCTGAATGAGGGGTAAATTCCTTCTATCATTTAGCTGCTGTGTTTCCTGATGCTTTCTAAACGTAAGTTATCATTTTATTATCAATACAGATTTTTAGTGGTAAGATCAGACCGCAGTCATTTATCTTGTCAGTGTGCTTGTTTTAACAAGAGAAATAGTCGACTTTCACTAATAACACAACATAGTTAACTTACATACCACTGCCTCCATATGAAGACGTTGTTTTGCATGTTTGTCGTCTTTTTCAAATCGCTCGCTCTGGATTCGAATATGTAAGGCTTGGTGGACAAGTCTTCCGTTGTTGACATTTTGTTAACGTGTGAATAAAAATGTTCTTTGAAGCTATAGTAATCGTATATCTCTTATCAAACTACAATAATGAAATGACCGTGAACTCAGCGACCTGGAAAGCGGGCGGGGAAAGACGCAACTCCTTTTTTATTTAAAGGGGCCGCATTGAAACGACTTGCTCACAGAAGCACATCAGAAAAGGGGTAGAAAAGGGGCCTGTGGAGCTATAATAATGAGGAATTCAGACCCAAGCATTGCAGTTATGCTTTATATAGACCACAAATGTATGCTTTATAAGTAAAAATGAATGATTTAAAAGCATGATATGTACCCTTTAAGGACTATGTTTGATAGACCTCAAACTTTGAACTCTATGGGCCCTATTTTAACCATCTAAAACGCAAGTGTCAAGCGCAAAGCGCAAGTAACTTTGAGGGCGGATCTCGGCACTGTTGCTATTTAACCGGCGCGATAAATGACTCTTGTGCTCAACGCAAATCTAAATGTTGTTGGTCTGAAAGTTGTACCTTTACATAGCAAAAAAGTTAAGTCAAAGTCAAGTTCAAAAAACTATGGATGCAGAGAAAAACAAATATGTAAATGAGAGAAAGAAGACTGAGCTGAAGTCTTGAGTGGGAAACAATTTCTTGTTTTGAATGAATCTCAATCATTTAATCACAGTAATAAAAAATATGTACACTGTCAATATTTTTGCAGAAAGACCTCAGTACAGCTCGCCAGTCATCAAACCACAGATCTTTACCGTTAGACTAGCACCGCCCACCAAGCCTGTCGAAACAGACAAACAAGCATTTGAAAAGGTCAACATGTCTAGGAACACCATCGTAGACAGACCGTGCTGAAGGTCTGAAATCATAGCTGACTGAACAAACAAGCGGTTTGGTGGCAATTTTGCCGGCAGTTATGAAAGCTCTGACATCAGTGACAGCAGACTTAACGGAGGGGAAAAACAAACTCTCAGTTAGTGTGGAAGTTTTAGGACATTTCTGAGCAAGATGAGTATTTTTCAATAAAGAATTTAGCCTGAGAACACGTGCGGGACAACACATAGGATGTGTGTGGCAAGAGAACAATACCGAGATGCTACAAAAAAAAGATGCATAGTCGTGTAACTGTTCTCGTGGTATTGCCAATTATTGTTTAATCTCAACTAGACTGAAGATATGAAACAGAAATCGCAATATTCACTCCAACCGAAGATGTACATAAGAAGCTATAATTCAGCTAAATATTACATTGACCCTCCACAAATATGATTCTGCATATCAATAAAGATACGTAGAATTAAAGATGCTATATCACACATTTCATAAAGGATCAAACATTTTAAACATTAAAACTACAAACATGTTTGCAAATATTTATAAGTTATTAATATTTTTAATGTCTCTTAGTCTCTTATGCTCACCAATTGCTTTAAAAAATACAATAAATACAGTAATATTGTGAAATATGATTACAGTTTAAAATAGCTGTTTTGCATTTTTAAATGAAATTTGTGATGTCAAAGCTGTATTCAGCATCATTACTTGATCCCTCAGAAATCATTTTAATATGGCGATTTTCTGCTTTATTATTATTATCAATATTAAAACCAAATTTTGTAACTTAATATTGCTGTAAGAACTGTGATACTTTGATGAATAGAAAGTTCAAAATAATAGCATTTATTTAAAATAGAAATCATTTGCAATTGTAACATTATGTCTTTTACATTCACTTTCGATATTTTTTTGTTTTTGCTGAATACAAATATTATTATAAAAGTATTAATTTCCTGCAAAAAAAAACGGTAGTAAATGATCTAAAGTGGTTGATCACTGACCAAAGTCAAGAGCTCAACCTCATGTTTCATAGTTTCTAAATAATGCCTCCAATCCTCTTTTAAAGTCTAAGGGATTGTTTTTTTTTATTCACCAATAATTTTGTTTTAAATCTGACTGCTAGTAAAGTATTAGCAATAGTAATTGTGGCATTGCCCATTAGGATGCACCACTAATCATTCACCATAGGTGTTGTCTATGCAAAAGCAGCATTTGGGTGGGTTTATAGGCAAAGTTGACAAATGACTTCTCTCTGATACTTCACATTACAATAATTCTGAGGCTACAGAGAAATGTCTTGGAATTGGTGATTCCGAGAAATTAGTGTTTGATGTGCACTGCCGCTAACCCTATTTATGATTACATGTTTGAGTTATGTAGCATCCTAAACACACTAAAACAGTCATTAGAGGGCAAAAAACACACAATAAAACAGATGTGTGGCTCTTTTAAAGGCCGTTAAATGAAACGGGAGCCTCAGCAACAACAAGAGAACCTAGCGCATTTCCCGTTTACCAAACGATCAATGATGCTCTCACAGATGTCCTACAGGTGGTGATTGAGCTGATAAACTGAATCTTGCTCATTTCAAAGCACCACAGTTCACCTCTGGCATTTTCAGCAACCCTTTTACTTCCACTGTAGACACTGTTCAGGTGAACATTAAAACAACTGCCAGATCTGCAGTACAACAGTCTGAAAGCAAAGTTTCAACTCATGCTCTATATAGCGCCAACTTCTGACAGCCTCTGTCTGACTAATACATTTTCCATTAAGAATTTCAGTAATCACAGACTGCATCAAAGTTATGAATACATACTCAATGTTTTATAAAATACCACGGGACACAACATCAAGCTGATTTGGCATCTTGAGTTTCTGGATGGAGCAGTAAAAAAATGACAGGATTTCACGAATTGCACATCAAAAGAACTTCACTGCAGTTTATATGTACGAATTATAAAATCATGTCTTCAAAGGAACAAAATGCTGCTATTTGTCTTTTTGACCTGGTAAATTAGTTTATTGATTCTGCTGTCAATCATCGTGGTGGCAGGGGAATCTATGACAAATAGCATCTACGACATTTGCCTCAGACAATCTCCCAATTACTGCTTATTAATAGTTTAGTATTAAGTTTAGGTATTTGGTAGGAATTGGGTAAGATTAAAGTCGCCCTGTGGTGAAAATCATTGTTTATATGTGGCGTTTTTAATATGCTTTAAGACAAACCATGTGCAAATTCAACACCATTGCTGAGTATTTTTTCCTTAAAACTGCAGAGAACCAAAGACAGTCGCAAAAACGTGGTTTGAAATAGCTGGTGTTTCTGACTTCACAAACCTTGTGACCAATCACGTCAACCTGTGAGCTGGAGGCGGGATCATTTGCATATTCATAGAACCGCGTATACTAAGGCTCCAATTCACCCCTTGGCCCTACCCCTTGTTTTCGAGTGTACCCCTTGGGAGCTCCGTTAACTCCGTTTTAAGGGCCAAGGGGTTAAAATATTCCCTGACCGAAATGGAACAACCCTTCATGAACCCGAAACGTCATCAGTCGTTGGCGATGGCTCTGCCGTTACAGAGTTTGTACAGGATTCTCTCCATGACAACAACTGACAATCAGCGCAGCTGCTCTTAACTTTAAATAAACATGATGATTATGACATCCCTTCCTCGAAATGTATGTCTTTTCTGATCGGAAAGGTAAGTTATTAAACCATTTGTTAATTTAAACGACTATAGTGGTATTATAAGAGTAAATAAAGTGCGTGGTGGAATCATCTGGCGCTAAATTTAAATGTTTAACCGTTTGCGATCCATCTCGCCGGTGATTTCCGATGCAATCCGTGAACTTTCCCTTAGCCCTCCGTTTGGAATGTGCCTCTGAAAAATATCCGTTTCGAGGGCTATGTAGCCTACCCTTCCGCCCTACCCCTCAATCTCAACAAGAATCGGGACACCCTACCCCTAAGACGTGAACGCACAAAACGGAGGGGTAGGGCTAGGGGGTAGGGCCAAGGGGTGAATTAGGATTGAGCCTAAATGTGGCAAGGGTGTAGAGTTAGTTACATACAAGCTATTTTTAGGTCTTTACAAAACAAAACTTTTAAATACGTCATTTTGGTGATCAAAATGAGTTTTAAGGGATACAATAGGCTCTATGCACGAACCCTGCTGACGTATGTCCGAACGAATCTCAGTCAGCTTCTTTACTTCCGGAAGCGCGTTCTGCAGGCCAAGTATATAGACCCCTTTACAGTTGGTAAACACGGTGACGTTTTTATGTGGACGGAGCTTAGGTGGAGGCAGAATGAGCGCTCTGGCCGCTTAACTAATGCAAGTAAGCAAGTTTTGTTAGCTTGTTTTTTAACAATGACTGAAGAAAATCAGATTTTATCTTAATGTGTAAGGTCACTCAGTGTCCAGGACCACGATTGTTATTTTCAAAAGTTAATTTTAACGGACAGAACCAGATTGGCCGACCCGTAGCCGCCTACACGCTCGCTCACTCAATGCATGGACGATCTGACAGGATTAACATTACCTCGGTTGAGTGGCCTGACTTCGACACCTACCTTATAGAGAAACCGATCGTAAAGAGAAACTGAGGGCATATAAATCTTTAGATGCCTATAACTATGTGCTGAATGGTCCTGTACAAGACTTGTGTGTACGATCTGCAGTTCTGCCGAGCCAGCGCCGAGACGACGACAATGTAAACAGTGACATTACAGTGCGATTTTAATCATGTGAATATTTTCTAGAAATAAAATGTCCAGATACAGCATATTCATTTTACATTGATACTAGCACCAAACAACACAATACGATGATATTTAATAATAATAAAAGTATTTTAAGCTCCTTATTATGTAGCCGAATCTGTGCTGATTTGCATTGGCCGCCTGCAGTTTTCACTTTGTTTTGCCTCCAGCTAGCGCCGCGACGTAACTGTGACGTCGGCGCAAAAGGGGTCTATAGCGGCAAAACTTTAATAAAATCCGTTTTCTCAGAAACGAAGACAACGATTTTAGAAACGCTGATTCGCTAGTCGAATTTTGTACCATATGAGAGAATACTAACCCTCAAAGTTGTTGATGTAGCTCGAAATATATAATTTAAATAACTTCTCTTTTTTACTCTTGTGTGACAGCTAACTGCCTCACAGTGTTGTTAACATCTTTCACGTTAACTGCAGGACTTTTTTATAAACAGCAAGTGTAATTTGACACTATCTCCACCTAACGTAAAACCGACTTCTGACCATAGACTGATGCAGCACCGGAAGTAACTGGGCTTGCTGAGAAAAACCCGGAAGCGATCGTGCATAGAGGCTATTATTGACTGACAGGGGGACTTTAAGGGATATAGAATATGGTCGAATTAAAAAATAATAATTTTGATTTTATTTTTAGGCCATATCGCCCAGCCTGAGAACAGCGCTACTGTATTTGTTAAACTAGCAAAAGTGGATTCAGACACACCCTAAGTGCACTTGCGCCGTGCGCTTTAGACCATGTGCTTAGATCGTTAAAATAGGCTCTTAAGTGTTACTGCAATGCGTTTAAATCTTCAGTTATTTTAAATCAGAGACTTTTAAATTGAGTATACTGTACAAGAGAAAATACCATTTCAGTCTGTACATCAAAATTTGATGTTCATGATCAAAGTTTAATTCAATGTATTATTTGCCATTTCTTTGTAAAATTGACTAGCAATCCTATTCAAAAATTGGTAAATCCTATACCATTTGTTTTCAATGAAGATTGTGAATACTGAATTTTTCATAGAACACTTTATAACCCCTTATAGTTTTTAATAGTGGTCCATTTTTATTATCAATTCATAAAAGCAGACTTTCTTCATGTACAGTGTTGTATCATGACATGTTTGTCATATTTATTGGACTCACACATGCTGACGGTTGCACTGTCATCTATCTCCATGTTGTCCTTGATGGAGGGGACCATATGCGCCAGAGATTAAAGCCAGATTAAATCACAGAGGCCATGGTCCTAATGAAAGACCGCACCAAACTCATCTCTTTTTTTAAAGGAAAAAGTGATTCCCCCTCAAGCTTTCCTTTTAACCTCTCACAAAGACGTCATGCAACGTTTAAAGCCATTCACTGCTTTTCCCTCTCCCACTGTTTATTTGTCTCACTGTATCAGTGTTAATGATACCATATTCTGTAATCCCTATATCCTGGAAAATGTCCAGCTAATCTCTTTTGGAAAATGTCTAACTGGCCCAACATTTGTTGGTGTAATAATAGATCACATTCACTTTGAACTGTGAGATTGACAAGGTTGTCCTTAAGTGCTTTCTGGGTGGATGTTCGTTTATCAAATCTGCCTCTCTGTTTGGATGATTCCGGAGGATTATCCGTATAATCCGTAACACTGTGAACTTTTCTTGAAGCTGCTTTTACCTTCAGTCACCCTGTGTGATCATATGCCAAAGCCAGTCAAAGCTGCTCCTCTATCTCTGGATAGGGAGGGCCAAAGAAACTTAAACTGTTTGGAAAACAATGTATGCTAAGAATAATCCAAGCAAATAGTAACTGTTTGCCAAGCAGGCAAATGTTCCGGTGGTTTATACGTGTAATATTGTTCCTCGGTGAGTAAGAAGGACAAGCCTGCCAATTTTGCACACAATGCAAATTGTGTAAATTCCTGACAATCTGCAGTGTCATTTTTCATATTCTAGCAAAAACAGAAATGCTTATCCTGCTTCCATGGTGTTCCAGTTAATCCAGATACTGCAAATAAAACATATCCGTCTTTCACTTTTTCATTTTATTTAGCTTGATGAGGTAAACTGATTTAAAATCCGTTTACCCCATCAATCATTTTAAAACGTTCACTAGCAACTGGCACATTTAGGTCAAAAGTATTACACAACAAAGACAAGAAAGCCAATTCAAGAGATTAACAATATCATGCACTATCTGCAGATATAAGCATCAATAAAATAATCCCCAGAAGACATAATGCACCAGTTTTAACAGATTATCAAAATTGTACAGTATGTTCATGGAAAACTACAGAGATACTGAGAGCCCAAAAGTCATATAGATATCATAATTTATATGGAAGCTTGTTTCCGCCACTGAATAAAAAAGTAATTGCAACTTTTTGTCTATGAATTAACATGATATTATTCCACAGACGAAGATGAGGCAGATAATTTCAACACAAAGGTAATCTAATAAAGGAATAAACACTGTGTTATCCAAGGCTATGTAACAGTCTGCATGATACACAAACAACAACCGACACTGAGCTGAACTTAATGCTGCCTTCACATGCTACAAGAAATTTCCTACTTCAGGAGAGAAAGGCGAGATGAAGAACAAGACCATGCCGGAGGATTCGATGTGCAACAGAGCCTAAGCGTCTGATATCTAAACTTGTCGAATACACACTCAGCACCGCCACTCCATATACACAGAGTATGTGCGATCGCGAATACACAGAGTATGTGCGATTGAAAACAAAAGACACGAGCTCCCTTATGCATGCAAATTAGGTGGTCTCCCAATATCAAATCCATCTTAGGCTGGACTGTGTAGTTATAACCACCTCTAAGCTCTGGTCACTGTTAGCAGTGCACTTTGTATATTGAAAGTAGGGATGGGACGATAACCGGTTTCACGATAAACCACGGTAAAATATACTGACGGTTAGTATTATCGTTTAAAATTGAATTATCATTAAAACCGTGTTTGATTATCGCGATTTTAATAACTCACAGTAAATCCCATCGGCCAGTCTGACGCAGGCGCGCACTGCACGCAATGTGTTGTTTTTTTTATTTTTATTACTATTTGAAAAGGAATGGCGGAAGGCAGTGACCGTGCTCGGAAGACTTTTAAGAGGACCAAATCTGAGGTGTGATCATATTTTGGCTTTTACAAAAGTCCTGAGGGAAACCTGATCGAGGATGGTCACCCTGTCTGCCGAACAAAATGTCACTGTGCAAAAGAAACACTTCAAATCTGCCGAGTCGTCTGACCATCACCCACTGTTGTATAGCGAACGCAAGGCAAGTTAACTTCGACCTCAAACCAAAACTACATCTGGGAAACAATTGGGCACAAAATGTTGTTTTGAGTTTAAACATTTTATGTCACTCACTTGAAATAGACAGAGAAGAAAAGTTTGCAGCAAGTGGCTTTGAGCCAAAGACGAACGAACATCTTCAAATAAGACGTATTAAGAGTGAGATTTTAAGGTATAGTAATGTACAGATACATTACGTATTACACCGATTTAATTTTCACCACATAATTATGGGGACATATTGAATTGATAATGAGGTTAGCTAATGATTTAAATCTTACCTGTTTATAAATACATTTTGTAAAACAATCATCCAGACAAGATATATCACACCAATATTATCAAACTCTGTAAACAATAAATCAACTATGATTTCATTTTCAATACAATCAAAAACCGGAGACGCAAGACGGCAAGTTGTGTTTGAATGAAACGAGAGCGCGCGTCCGTTTTGATATGGATGTGCGCTGTATAATAATGCGTTGCTATTGACGACGGGCATTATAAAGTAGGAAACGCCATAGAATAGAATCTTGCTTAAAAAACTGCATAGAGCTGCTTGTTTTATTTGTTGTTTGTTGATTTTCAATTATAAAACTTGTTAAAATGTTTTCAGTGTGAGTATCAGTTCTTTTTGAACACTTTCATCTAATTTTAACAAAACAGTGATAATATTGATAATCACAATAATTTTGGACACTATAATCGGGATATCAAATTTTCATACCGTCCCATCCCTAATTGAAAGAGTACATTGGTTATGGTTGCACTTATTGTTTGCACTTAAAAGGATACTTCAGGATTTAGCATTAAACTTTGTATTTGTAGGAAACCTGTAGTATTTTCAAATCACCATGCTTTCCACCCTCATATCCCCCTGAGATGAGAGATTTATGTATTTTTTGTCTGGGAAAAATCATCAGATGACGCAAAAATCGTTTTTTGGCCAGAGGCTAAAGACTACAGTCAGTAGTAGGGTCTGTCCCGCATGTTTTCAACCCGCCATACGGTGGGATCTCATTCACAGAATGAACACATAGTGTCAGCCATCTTTTTTTGGAAGCTAAGCTAGCAGGCACTTGTTCTGTGGAGAAAGCTGAGTAGTAGAGGTTACCATCCTCTTTTTCCCGGACATGTCCGGCTGTCGAGATCATACAAAATGTCCAGGATTCAGTTTTGCTTTCTGCAGTCGCCATTCATTGTTTACAAGCACACCCCTTGTTTCAATCTAACTGAATTCATTCCGATTGGTGAATCTGAATGTAGTGTTTACATGAACGCTAAACAAGTAATTGGTTGATGTGCGTTTTAACATTGCTAAGAAAATTCCCGCTCCTCCGTGAGATACGAGACCAGTGCTTCTCACAGGTGTCACTCATCGGTAATCACGCCACCGGCCTCGCGCCGTTCTCCCGCGGCCCTCACTCGTCCCGCTCGCCACAGTAAAAATGATAAATGGCGACTGTAGAACGCAAAAGCCGAATCCCGAACATTTTGGCCGATCTCGAAACACATTTTCGGGCAGACTCATCACAAGACTCACTAGTAGCCTAGACTTGTTGTTTAACTACTGCGCTCTGTTACCGATAGGCGTGGCCTCCTAGGGCAGCAAAGCAAGTGCATTCTGGGAGTTGTCGTCTTTCATCCTCAGAAGCCAAAAAAACATTTTCTGGCTTTTCTCAGTCAAGAAAGCTCCAAATTCAAAAACAATTTTACACATCTTCTACATAAATGACCCATTTTAAATACACATTAATCTTTCCAGAGGTGAAGTATCCCTTTAAGACTAAGAATATCTTATTTTGTGTTATTTATACATTTTATTTCTATGTTCAATTTGTGGAAATGAGTTAACTTAGGAAGTCACACAGAGCTTCAATCAGAAGTTCTAGAAGCTATACAGTAAGGTCATGTGACCATAATAAAAGTCAGATAGAGACTCCTGTGAAATCATACAGGAGAGAATAAATCTTGCCATTACTATAGTGCTTTTCTGGGTATCAATGAACCACCACCAATCCACCTTTGATGATGCGACGGCAGACATATTGTGCCAGGACTAGTCAGTTGAGTTTGTTGCAAAACATTTTACAGTGCTTGTATATTGTATATATTTCAATATATATGGTAATCTATCATCAAAGTAGAACTGAAATTACATTCATTACAAGACGATTAGTAAAAACTTTTTAAAATGCACCTGCAGACCATTTTTCCAGTCATGCATTTTGTCGAGGATTTTAAAAATATTCTGCGCAAAAATCTTGTCTCTTCTCATGAGTAAGTGTCTCGTCACACCCCAGTTATTTAACCATGAAATCATTTTACTTTGTTTAACTGCTGGTTAATAATTATTTGGTTTACATAAGATTTTGAAAGTGATTTTTTAAATTTCAACATTCTAATGACACTAAACCAACAACCGTTTCCAAACATACGGACGCACAGAAAGGCCATGTTTAACTATTATTCTGTCTTGTTTTTATGAGCTAAAATATATATATATAACTTGCCTAAGCAAGTTTGACTATTAAATGACACTAGATTCTTCTCTTTTATACAGTAACACATAATTGTGTGAACATTTGCCTGGTGTCTGGCTTTTTTTCTGTTTCAATAAGAATTTGTTTTGTTTTTTACCCAGAGCCAATACGCTTCTAGAAAAGGCATGAACACAGCAAGCAAGCTGTAAAACCAACTAATGTGTCACAATGATTTCTTTTCCACTTAAATCTTTTTCTTCCTCTTTTTGAAAATGGGATCTTTGCAGTCCATTGCTCAGAGTCAATGTCGGGAACAGCAAAGTCAAAAAAGCGCTCGCTGGAGAAGAAAGCACTGATAAAATTCTATAGTTAGAAAGCACTCAGGTCTGACCAGCAGTTGTATCTGTCCTTAGAAACAGACTTCAGCCCCCCTGGGTGCACTGCTGTTATTATTCTGCACACAACTCATTTGCTTAGCCAAATCAATGCATTATGGTGATGCATTAAACACTATCATCAATGAAAAGAAATGCAAATGCAGCGCTTCAACAGGAAAAGATAGATGCATCATTTGTCATCTTAAATGCATTGCCAGTGTGATTAATATCATGTTAAGTGAAATTCTAGCAAGCATGCCTTTTGAATATTGAATGCATAATGTGAACATTTAAACGTATTATAGAATTATTTAAGTCATTGCATTTAAAGATTGATTTCATTGGTTAATGAGAAAATTGTTATGTGCTTAACACTACTTAATTTATTTAACAAGCACTTTTACCTGGTCCATTCAAATCGGGGTCTCAATTTTTATGCATTGGTCATCAAAACCTATGCTCTTCATCCCAGATGCTTCTGAATATGGAACTTATTAAGACTTATTGTAACCTTATGCAAATTTGGAAAGCTACTGAAATGCAGGCTATGTTCACAGGCAGATTTTTACAACCGAACACACATATTTTAATTTTTTTCAGAAGCATTTTCCGAGAATCCTGCTATGTGCTTAATTTAGTGAGACATTTAAACTCACATTCAAAAGAATCATCAGGACCAAAGGCAAAAGCACCATTAGTGATTTGGAATCATTTTTGGATCTGCTAAATGTCGCACTGCTGAACATCAGTATAGAGATGTTCTGGAAGTGACTGCATCATCAAAACAGAAACACTCCCATTATAACCAACACAGAGCAGACATGGTGTTACTAAAAGACGTGTTGTGCAGTAGCAGCTTTGTGAATTCAATTGTTTGCAGTAGTCTACAACTCTTTCACATTCACTAAAACTGCGGGCCTAAACGGGCACATGTGTAAAATCACAGTGGCAGCTTCAGTGATTATAATAGGATGGAAGTGCTCTAGTGTTGTAGCATCACTGGCATTCTTTGTATAACTTATTTAGAATCAGAATCACAGTTTTGTTTTTCATGCTGCTCAGTTTTTCATGCTGTGAAGTTCAGCTACTGTCTTGATTTACTTATGCATAAAACAGCAATAAATGAATTTAGAAACAGTTCTCAGCTTGTTTAACCTTCATGAAGAACATGGCACGCAGATGCACCACAAATATTGCACTATACAATCTTATTTGTCACAAATGTGCAGCCAAAATGCATGTCATGATTTTAAATCACAATTATTTGATTAGTATTCAATGACATTCAAAAGGTTTTTAAAAGTAATTGACAATTTATTTTGATGGTCCACTTTAGACATTCTAACTATGATTAACTTTGCACCTGGATGTCAACTAACTCTCATTAGAGTATTATATTTTGACTTAGAATCACACCTCTTAGAAATTACACCACTGTGATCCTTGGCCCAGGACGGGGAAAAGTATATCTCCAACTTCGATTTAGGCAGGAAAAATGTTACTTAACTACAAAACCTACTTTTGCGAACTAGTCCCTGGGTTCTCGCCTGATCGGAACCAGACCAGTCTAGGGCAATTCTCTGGACTCTGGAGATCAATAATTCTCAAAAAAAAAAAATAAATAAAACCTGCATTTGGGTCGCTTCAAACAGGGAAAGGGGGCGTGAAAAAATACATTCAAAAGCCTATAAATCCTAAAGGAAAACTTAAAACTTCACAAGAATTGATGAGCATATGTGTCCTAACATCTTGAGGAATCATGCAAAGTTTCATGGAGATCTGACCATAGGTGGCGCTATAACTGTAAAATATTCTCCAATTTCTAAACAGAGAAGGGGTGTGACGAAATACACTCAAAAGCCTATAAATCCTAAATGAAAACTCAGAAATACACAAAAATTGGTAGGCATATGTGACATAACATGGCAAACAACTATGATCAATTGTATGGAGATCGAACCACAGATGGTGCTATAACTGTCAAAAAGCTTTAAAACCTATGGTAAATTGCTGGTATCGGCTGTAAATGGTCTCTTCCATCTATTATTTCAGTGGTTAAAAGCTTGCTAAATAAAACTCAATGTTTTAATGTGTATGTGCTTAAAGACCTTAAATGCTTGAACCCTACTAAATGGTGCTTGCAGCTTTAATTTATTATTATTATTAAATTAAACAAACTCTTTCATAGGAATTACTTAAAAGTGGGGTATGTGATTTTCTTTTTTTCAAAATCCTATTCCTAACCCACGTGTAGCCACTCAGTTAGAAGCACTGAAATGAAAATTAAGCAATTTAATTATCTGTGGAATGGGGAGGACTCGAAAAACTGCAGCCAATCATTTACAAGACCACCTAGAATCATTGGACAGTCAGTGCGTCAATCAAACGGTCATACCATACCCCTCGCCCACGTGTCCCCTTCGTGTGCATGCTTAAAGCTTGTGACCCAGTCACAGTAAGTGTAAGTCGCCCTGGTACAGAGAGAGAGACAGAAGCCCCTTTTGCACCAAAGCATTTTGAGAGCCGGTTCAGAGCCGGAGCCTGCGCGCGAACCAGTTCTTTGGGTTTCGACAGCCAAAGAACTGGTTCTCGGCCAGGAGAACTGGTTCCAAAGCGGCACCAACTCTTTGCTGGACTAGAACCGTTCTTTTACCACGTCATGCTTACGTCGGGGGCTGGGGCGGGTTTAGATGTGTTCTAAACATCTTTTCTGACCATTATATAGGATCGCAATGCCAGGAGAAACATTTGCAGAAAAACGATGGAGTCCGCTTTTGTAATTGTTATGCTTGAAGTTAACGCAAGCGTTTCTATTTTTATTTTTTTTTTATTGAAGACATTGTAAGCAAAGAAGAAAACAGTCACAATATAGAACAAATAAATGTAAAGAAAAAAGACAAGACAGAGGTACACAACTTATCTGAAAATATTACATATCAAACTGAAAATATTTAAAGATATATTTCAAATGTTTTTAAACCCTTCTTGGTACACGAGTTAGAGAAAATCCCAAAGTAATATTGTACTTGCAAGCGTTTCTAGCTAAGACGTATGGCGACGTACACAGTGACGTAACGACGTCGTTCACTGGGCGCTCTAGTCAGTGGAAAAACAAACAGGTTCTGAAGCGGTTCGCAAGTTGAACCAACTCCGAACCAACTTTGAACCAGCACCAGTTCCGAATCAGTTCTTTTTTTGGTGGAAAAGGGTAAGAGAGTGTAAGTGCAATGTCGCGCATTGAGTTTTGCACATGCATGATTGCATGTCCATGTTCTTCGAATGGGTGGAGTCAGGGCCAGGTTGGAAGAAAGAAGGTAGGACCTTTTAAATTGTGTATTTTCAAAATCTGCTGGCCGTTTTGCAAATCCTATCATTCCCAGAATTTTACAAAGTTTATTTTTACTACATAGTAGCTAAGTAAGAAGGGGTACATACCTATTTCAAAAAATATGAAAAAACTAATGATTCTTTGCAATTGCAGTCCTGTTGGCATTTTTTGGTTTATCTTTTGTAACTTTTCCACCTGAAGATTAATATCACAGCATTATTTGCATGTTTTCATATTGGAAAAAAACTAAATTTGTGTCCGAAAAAAATGTATGTTAAATATTGTTTTCAGTGTAAGAGTTAACCACCACTTGTGAGCATTTGAAGGCCCTGAGGAGACCTTGAAAACGGAACAGTGTCCTCTCGTAATAGCCCTGCAATCCTTAAAGGAGAATAAGGATACACTCAGGGACTTATGGTAAGGACACATCAGCTGATTTTGGACATTTGTTGTAAAGTGGCACTATAGTGAACACTCAAAACCAAATTGCTCCCACACCCCTTCTCTAACAGCAAGGTGTTTTACGGTCTACAACTGGAGTTGCAAAATTCATGTAAATGAAATGGAGTTCTGCTTCAAACATTTCACTGTGTGCTTTGCACAAAGGTACACGTTTTGTGGAAATTGTCTTTGCTCAAAAGTTTTGCTTTAGAAGAACTCTCAATTTACTGAGACGTTTCCCGAGTTGATTTATGCAAATGAAAAAAGGCCATTATCTAGGTCCATGTCAAATCAAGGGTGTAGCAACCATATAACTGTCTTTTGGAAATATCTAGGTTAATTTACCCATTTTTTAAAAACTCATTCCCTCATACCCATTATTTTTAAGAGCTTTGTTTTGCCTGCCGGCTACATACGCTGTTAATTTTAAAGTCGACATGAAACGGAAGTTGAGAAATTCTTTTCTGCCCTATTGTGATGTATATCTAAGAGAAAAAGGAGAGGCGGGAATTGATTTTGTTCATTATTAATTGATTAGGTGGCTGTGGTTTGGTATTGGTGGATCTCATGTGAGTGACAGGTTGTCCCGCCCTTGCGCCAGTAAACAACATATCATCAGAGAAGAGATGCTGCTGCAAAAGGGATTTTGATTAAAGATTATTGACCGCAAATGAATAAAAATGAAAAATATTGATGTGTTTGGATGAATCACTTATAATAAATACGGCAAAATTCTGTTAAAAAAGTAAGAATTATCAATTTTGATTTCATTTAAAACCAAGCAGATGCCTCTGAAAACCAGCGACATTATTAGTTGAATGAATAAATGAATGTGGTAACACTTCTCTACACTTTTCATTTGTAAACTGAAAGACCTCCACATGGAAAAAAAAATGCATGACAGCCCCTCCTGACCTTTATCTAACTGGAGAACAATAAGCATGCATGCGTACCAGATCAGCTGGCATATTATAGATTTACCAAAAGCAAATATTCCTGTTTATGTAGTCATACATAACAATCAATGAACTAGCGAGTACAAATTGCAAAAATTCATATGACATCAGTGGGTGTAATATATCAGGTAATTTAAAAAAGGATTGAACTAGGTCACTCTTGTTACTGGAAAAATCATTTTCAATGTAATGTCTATGGAGACCAGCTGTGGCATACTGTCGAATTACCAGCGAACGCACTGGAAACACGTTTACTTGCAATGGTGGATAATTGAGCTATAGAACTGTGTATCCCATCATTTTGAGTTGTACTACTTTTTGTTAGTGGAAGAAAGATATTGAAGGGCAGTTTGCAGAAACGCTCCCCCAGAAATTCGAGTCAAACTTAAATCCTGGTGAGTGTGTTTAACTGCCCTTTTTCTTTTGTCTGTAGAAATCAACAGCCACAGATTTTAGCCACAGACATTAAAGGATTAGTTTATATGGAGCCTCTATAAGCTTAAGAACACCTGAAGAAACTTTGTGTTTGCTTGCAAAATGTAAGTGATGGAAATAATATTAGGTGGAACAAACATTTTTGGAATATATTTTCTCGAGAGAATGGAAAAACATTGAAATATAATTTTTCTCCCATTTTATATTTTTTTCTATCACCATGCCCCCTTAATGGCTCTATATTAAAGGCACTGTGTGATGGGGAAACATTTAGATAGTGGAAAAAATTATATTTCAAAACTTTTGTGTGCATGTGCTTTTGCTCGCAAAACTGTAGCTATGGAAATAATTTGAGGTGGGATGATAAATTATATTTCAATGCAAACTTTCTCCGGGGGAAACTTCAGATATGTGCAAAATATTTGAGAGCAAACTGAAAGATTTTGGGTGGAACACAACACTTTTGTGAGAGAGCGGCAATGTTTTGCAACTGCACGCAGAAACATTGAAATATAGTTTTAATCATTTTTTTTGTGGCCAAATCATGCCATGGAAAAAGTTTTACGAAATTATTCAATCCCCATTGCAACTATAAGTAGTCCATCGTCACCCTCTCCACCCATATATTATACATAGTTTTCAGAGATTATTTCCATTTTTAATAATTTTGATTTCTGTCTTCTCTTGTGTTGTTGTTTTTTTTTTTTTGGCCTTTATTATATGAAAAAAGCTGCTCTGAGATATTTTATTATATAGAAAACATCTCTTTAAGGGTTTAATGACAGGACATTAATTTTGGGGTAAAATATAGCAAAAAAAATCCTTTAAATCATTAAAGGAGTAGTTATGTTATGCCATACAGAACCGTTTGCCGCTGAAACTGCTTAACGCACCAGCGGGGCTCGACAGCCTTTTAGACAAACGGTTCGACACGTTCGACGCGTATGGTTGGGTTGCGAGAGTTTGTGAGATAGTGATTTTCTAACACTGACTCCTGTATAATGGAAATCATTCTGAACATCAGCTATGCTAATTATCTCCCATCTGCCTTTCTGCTGTTATCTCGGGACGGTTGTCCCGAGAAAATGGCGTTTGTCAGGTCCAGTTTGTATCCAGCCTCTCACGGGGATCTCAGATGCCCCAACGCCTGTGAAGAGACGACTCAACGCTGGCGATATGTTATGGCTCCATATTATATATGAACAATATTTATATTTAATATTTATATATAAACAAAATGAATGTAAGCCAGAGGAGAACTGGCCCCGACTAGAGCCTGGGTTCTCCCAAGGTTTTTTCTCCATCCAATCTGATGGAGTTTTGGTTCCTTGCCACTGTCGCCTTGCTTTGCCTTGCTTTTGGCTTGCTTAGTCGGGTTTTTACCATTTAACAATATTACTTATCTGTGTTGTACTTCTGTCATGCTATCACTGTGAAGCTGCTTTGATAATATCTGTATTGTGAAAAGCGCTATATAAATAAATGTGACTTGACTTGACTTGACTTAGTTCACTTTTGAAAAAACTTTTGCTGATAATTTACTCAACCCCATGTCATCCAAGATGTCCATGTCATGAAAAAAACTCACTCACTCTCAAAATGAACAAATCTTTTTTCGTGTCATTTGTTTCATTCAACGAACACAATGAACGAGTTGACTCTGGAAAAAAAGTGAACTACTTTAAATAAAGCTAAAGTCATGAAACAGAAATTCAGTGAACCAGTTTGACCTTAGTATACAGAGCACATCGTAAACAGTGAAATACTGCCAACCAGAAACAACATCTACATCCCCAGTTCTTATGCTGTATATCTCTATATATAACCAGTGATCCCTCACTGGATCTCAATGTGAGGGATTTGCCACAGACCAGTGACAGATGTGCCGTGCACTGTCCTCGCTTCCTCTTCACAGTCTATTTGTTTAGGCGGATTACATCCCTTCATCTCTGGAGACGGCAGCCCGAACGGACCTCTCTCCGAACGGACTCTCACGCTTGGCTCCGCAGAACCTCAATTCTCTCCCAGTCAGAGTGTTTCTCAACAGCCCTGAATGGAAAATGGATGTTGATTTGATCTAGAGCGTGCAATGACACCTCTGACACAGTCCTTGTGGGCTCTGTGATAAATATTTAAAGAGCGGGAGAAAGAAATGTTTGATTGGAAAAGAAAGAATTATGTAGAGAAACACTAACACTAGAACGGAGGGGGATCGTGAGTGGGTGTGTGAGGAGGAAAGATGGAAGGCAAATGGCAGTCTACATGCTGCGCTGATTAAATATTCCTTTTGAAGGTAGGTGTGGTGTCAGGTTGGCTTTGAGAGGGTGTTTTACTCTTGATGTTTCTGGGGTAACAAAGACGTGTGGAAGAAGCATTCGCTGATATGAAGATATTGTTATCTGCTTTCCTCTGGAACTTTGCAGGCAGCTGGCTGCTAATTTATTGAGCGTCGATGTTTGGCATCTTGTGGGCAGACGTGTTTGACTAACATTATCTGCTGAGGAGGGTTCACGACATCTTTATTTTCACACAACACATGTGCACAGGCACTTGCGATGTGCTGTAAAGACAGTGAAAGAATATGGAAGAACAACAACAACAAAAATAGAACATATAAATCAAAAAATAAAAATTACACAAATGTTTGGGGGGCAAAGATGTATAGTAACGAAGTAGAACTACTTAAGTACTGTACTTAAGTTCTGAAATGCTGTATCTGTACTCTACTAGAGTATTCTTTTTTATTATATTTTTAATTTTCTGCTAGTTACTCGTTACAATTATAAACATTTTACGAATCATTCATTGCAAGTTGGCTTTCATGCTGCCTAAATCGCACGCCAGTTTTATAGGGTAATGGTATTGATTGACACACACATTGACAACTAATGCAGGGGTTTTCCTGCAATGACATTTGTTTGGCGGCTGCCAAAGCAAATTTGTATCCCGCCAAAGCGCCTTATTTGATTGCTAGTTCAAACTTTTGACTGTTTTCTTTAATAATTACATGACACAATACTTGTACTTTTACTTTTAGTACTGAAAGTTGTGAATTTTAAAATAAACTACTTGCAATACTTAAGTACAAAAAAAGTTGAATACTTTAGTACTTCTACTTAAGTGTGGTGCTTAAAGAGCACTTCAACTTCTACTCAAGTCACTTTTTTGATAGAGCACTTGTGTGATGCACAGATCCAAATTTTATTTATTGTTATTATAGATGTGTCCTGAATGCCAATACCAAAATGCCATTATTCTAATATTGGTAATAGATGGTCAGAGGATGGTAGAAGAGCAACTTTGACTGAAATAACCACTCGTTACAACCGAGGTATGCAGCAAAGCATTTGTGAAGCCACAACATGCACAACTTTGAGGCAGATGGGCTACAACAGCAGAAGACCCCACCGAGTACCACTCATCTCCACTACAAATAGGAAAAAGAGGCTAAAAGAGGCAAGAGTTGAAGACTGGAAAAATGTTGCCTGGTCTGGTGAATCTCGATTTCTGTTGACACAGTCAGAATTTGGCGTAAACAGAATGAGAAACATGGATCCATCATACCTTGTTACCACTGTGCAGGCTGGTGGTGGTGGTGTAATGGTGTGGGGGATGTTTTCTTGGCACACTTTAGGCCCCTTAGTGCCAATTGGGCATCGTTTAAATAACACGGCCTACCTGAGCATTGTTTCTGATCATGTCCATCCCTTTATGGCCACCATGTACCCATCCTCTGATGACTACTTCTATCAGGATAATGCACCATGTTACAAAGCTCGAATCATTTCAAATTGGTTTCTTGAACATGACAATGAGTTCACTGTACTAAAATGGCCCCAGAGTCACCAGATCTCAACCCAATAGGAGGATCTTTGTTGACATCTTTGTACGCATGCGCAAGTCGTTGTGTGGCAAGAAAACAAATAGAATGGCCAGCCAGTAAAGCACTTTCAAGAGAGTCAGCAGGCAAAATCCACAATATATAAGCACTTTAATATCTGACAACCGGAGGAGGTTTGGAGAGAAGCTAAAAATTTGTATTGGTGACAAAATTAAAGTTATTCAAAGCCCATATGTGATTTGGAATGTCAAAAAACGTTGGTCCGACTTCGCCCGTGTCTTGGCCACTAATCTGCTGGCGAGACATTTATTCTTATTTAATAGAAACCCCTGGACCCTTCACTCATGAAAGATTAAAGTCTTTCAAAAGTCTGGAGGCCTATGATTATTTTGTTTCCCGATCTTTTCTGCCAAACAGAAAGCAGTGATAGTGTTAAAAGCAACATGACATCATGACTTTTGCGTAAACATCCACAACACTTTCCAATCAAGTGGAGTGTTATCAATATGCATTTTGAGCTATGCGTGTATGTCTGTGCCATTAAATGTCCGAGCGAAACGAAGCAAAATGTAGATCTACATCTAGGGAGCAATATTTTTCCTAGGATGGTAGGGGAAGACTGTGAAATGGTATTAACCACAGTGACGGGTAGGTTTAGGAACAGGGTTGGGGTAGGTCATATTTATATATACAGTAATGTAACATTAAGTCAACGGCGTTCATAAACACGCGGAAAAACGATTATGCGTGTTGGAAATGCGAATTGGTGTTATACATGCACCATTTCATGAGATCAGTCTGTTAAAGCAGAGGTTAGACCTGGCCAAGCAGTGTCACAGCGTGATTCCTATCTCCCGTGGGTGATCGCAGAACGGCGAAATAATCACTGCTCACAGCAAATCTGGGTAAGTCTACATTAATCAGTATTCTTATTTATCTATTTAAAATGAAATGAAAAACTTTTTTATCAGGCCACCAACTAGCCATACAATCGACCACACAGCAAGACTGAACCATCCTCTTCTCTAAATCCTCCTCCAAACGTGCAAAACAATCAAATTACAGATATCTAGCGGTGTTTCTTGCCACACAATTCCCATGAAGCAACGCGACAAACATAAACAATGACGTCACAAAAGATCCTCCTATAGAGCATCTTTGGGATGTGGTGGAACGGGAGCTTCGTGCCCTGGATGTGCAGCCCACAAATCTCCATCAACTGCAAGATGCTATCCTATCAATATGAGCCAACATTTCTAAAGAATGCTTTCAGCACCTTGTTGAATCAATGCCACGTAGAATTAAGGAGAATCTGAAGGTGAAAGGGGGTCAAACACAGTATTAGGATGGTGTTCCTAATAATCCTTTAGGTGAGTGTATAGTAAAGGTAAATACTATATAGTAAATAGTAAAATAGAATTTATTTCTGTGATGGTAAAGCTGTATTTTCAGCATCATTACTCAAGTTTTTGGTGCCACATGGTCCTTGATGAGTAAATAATGACAGAATAAATTCTGTTCAAGTCATTTTACAGAAAAAAAGTGAATGATTTCAATCTACAATGAATTGTTGAATGATTCAAACAAATCACCTGTCCCTCTTAGAAGTAAGGGTTTTATTTGGAAGCTTAAAGGGTTCTGTCAAACGCTTCATATATAGAACCATTTAGGGGTTCCTAAATTTTACGAATTAAACAGCTCGTGAATATACTTTAATAACTAGAAACAACTGGAATGACCCATTAAACCTGAAATAATTAAATCAATTTCTCCTTCCTTATATAGAACTTTTTTGGCATAAAGTGAAGGGTTCTTTAACATGGAGTCAAGAGCCATAGGTTTCCATCTAGAACTCAATTGAATTGAATTTTTTTCTAAAAGTGCACATGCTCAGTATGTTGACGCATTACACTCATCTCAATTCCCAACATATCTGGTCTCCACAAAGTAATTTCCAATAAAATTATTCATGTAATCCCAATGCTAAGGGAATAATTGAATTTACACTGATTGCATGCAATGGAATTAACTTGTATTGAATTAGCTCTTTTTAATTGACTAAACTGACCAAGCAGCAAAAATCCATTGTTCCATTCAGTGTGGATAGAAGCACATTTACCTTACACCCCGCTCTGACTTCCAGTTTTATACATCATTGCTACTATTTCAGATGCCGCACCACTGTCTCTCGCTTGGCTTTAGGGAGAGACCGACCGCATAACCATCTGCCATGGAGCATTCTGCTGCTTGTTTTGGCCAATCTAAATGCCCGATGCTTTGAGAAAAGTTTATCATAATAGACTGCAACTTCATATCCCATAACACCCATAATTTTCCATAATGTGCCTGCAGTTGGAGTCATTTGTGTTCATGCCTACCAATTAGAATGCATGGACATCTATATGTCTTAGAGCCATTTTCTTGATTATTTTTCAGTCTGTGCCTAAACTAATTTGAGAGTTTTCATGCAAAACTAAATAAGTGAGTAGTAAAATAATAATAATATTGAAATAACAATAAATTATGGAGGCATACAGTAACTTTGCCTCTAAGCAGATTTGGGCTATTTATGTGTCTGTAGTATGCATTTTATAGTGCGTGCGTGTGTGTGTAAATATGAATCAATGCTTGGTGTGTGAGTACCAGTAGTCACTGCGGGTGAATGCAAATGCTTCATATATTTTCCGACTGGGTCACCTGAGGCAGAAGAGAGTAGGTCATGCATGCAATACTATCTCTGACTCTCTCTCTCACTCTGCCACACACTCACACATACTATGAAACCGAAAGGCGTATTGTAAATGTCAGTACACTGAGTTGGAAAAGCCCCAAGCTTTACACAAAATGATTTTTGTTTTGAAATCTTCCAAAAATAGCCTATTTTTGAAATCAGTTTAAATGCAATTATACAAAATAAGCCAGCACTATGACTATTCTGTTCACATTATACAAGCAAAGCGGCAAAAACATGACATTCTACAGGTGGAGGCAGTATGTTAGAGTAGATATCATAAAATGCAAGCTGCGAGCCATTTACTTACACAATGTCATGTCATTTACATAAGCAAAACATTAGGGCCAATGAGAAAACAAGGAGTGTTTAGGGTGCTAATGGTGTATAGGGAGGGATACAAACAAATATATATATATATATATATGGGATGCACGATATATCGACCACATATCGATATGGCCGATAAATGGTCTTTTTTGATGTTATTGTTATCGAATCCGATAAGAAAATTGGGCCGATATATCAAAGCCGATGAATAATAGATTATTTACTTCAGTTGAGAGACGCACGCTGTTCACCATAACGGTTCTGAATGATTGGATTCACTTCAAAAAGAAAGATACAGTTCAGTGCAACATGTGCAACACAAATCTGTCACATAGGCTTCATAACATTATAATAAAAACACGCATGCAAAAGAATGTTGTGAATTCTTGTTCGCCAGTGTTTCAGCGCGACGAGCCCGTTGAGGCGGAAGAGCGCGTCTGTGGAGTTAGCCTTCATGACAAGCACAGTCAAGTTCTCTTGAGCATTCGCAGCATTCTGTGCTATTGTAAGTTGTAATATGTTTATTTTGTGTATATAGGCCTATATATCTGATTAATCTAATATAGAATGCGTTTGGTTGAGTTAATGAACGACACGCGCTTCATTGTATAGGCTAGCTACGGTGAGTCATCTTTCAGCATGCACGCAGCTCAACTCAAACAGCAATGCACTTTTATAACTATAATTGGGACTGTCATATACATGCCATTATAATGAGAACACTATTGTAATAAAACGTTGTGAATTCTCTGGGTTTAGTTGCCGTTTCAGCGCGATGTTGTGGATAGCGCGTCCAGAACATGGATTAGCTTCACATTATGACCAGCACAAGTTTGATTGTGCATTCACGTCCTTTTGTGCAGATAAGTCGTAATATAAAGCTGATGTAATATAAATATATGATTAATCTCACATATCTCATGCGTTTCGTGGATTTAAACAACCTAGAAAAGTTCTTCAGTTCCCCGGTGCTTCTTCTCTTCAGCTTCAGCGCACGCAGATTAAACAATGCAAAACATTAAAAGCTATGATTTGCACTGTCATATAATTATATTCACCATTGTAATAAATTTGAAAATTCTTTGGGTTTGCATTCTTCAGCAACCGTCGAGTTGATTAACCTTCTAGCAAAGCGATTCAGTTCCACGTTCGTTCTCTTCAGCTTCAGCTCGCGCAGCTCACACAGCAATGTCATTTGAAACAGTAATGCTATTAAAGATACTATTAGGCTAGCCTATGTAATATTAAAATTGTTTAATTGTTTATTTTTTTCAAAAACATTGCGTTATAATTAATTACAAACATTATTTTGTTCTCGTATTATTTTCATCAACGATGTGGTTTGATTAAAATAATTTCCTTATTGTCCGTGCAGAGGCGATTCCGTTTTATTGATCCATGGCACGTGCATTTTGTTTTTTTATATGCAGCCCAATGTTAGCCTATCTAATGACTTGTTTGCAATATTTAGGGGGGCTATTTTATTTTGTTAGGCAATAGATTTTTTGATAACACTTAATAAGGTCTCATTTAATGCATTAAGTAACAGAGAGCAATAGCCTTAATTGTTAGTTAATAAAATATGTGTGTTCATATTAGTTCACAGTGCACTGACTAATGTTAGATACAATTTTCTTAAAAATGTCTTATAAAATTGCTTGGTTCATGCTTAATAATGCTACAAAAATTAAACCTATTATAAAGTGTTACCATTTTTTAATAAAGAAAGTTGCCCAGTGTAAAATTAATTTTAAAAGTTAAGGAATCTTACACTGGTTCAAGCTTGGTTATACTGTCGTATATGTTTGATTTATGTTAAAAGTGTTTGAGACAAGGCTTTAAATTGTGAGCCTTTTGTTTATGTATACAGGCTATCAAAGTATATAAAAAATTTAATTTTGATTTATCGGCCAATATATTGGTTATCGGCTTTCAAATGTAAAGAATTATCGGTTATCGATCGGCCAAAATGTTCATATCGGTGCATCCCTAATATATATATACACACACACACACACACATACACATACATACACACACATACACACACATACACATACACACACACACAAATAAGAATGGAATTAATGATGAATAATTTCAGTCAGTTCAGGATTGACCTATGGCTAAGCCACGCCCCCTCCACTCACTCGGACAAACACGGCACGGGCACTATGGCAGCCGTCACAGTAGGAGACATTTCACAGGAGGCAATTGGTGATTTTTGGAGACAGAAAAATTATATATCATCTTGAAGTCACCTAAAGGGCATTAACTATGCATTGGAGAGGTATATTAATAATTTTATTGTTGAGAAGGTCAATGAAAAGCTTCAGCTCCAGTGTAAACATGATAACCCGCATATCGTTGCCTTCACCGTTTGGTGCTACAGTATTTACATGAATCATTCAGCACAACACTGTTAACATTTGTTATCTCGGTTATTTACAGATATATGTTAATGAAGCTA
This sequence comes from Hybognathus amarus, assembly GCA_030378365.1. NCBI lineage: Eukaryota > Metazoa > Chordata > Actinopteri > Cypriniformes > Leuciscidae > Hybognathus > Hybognathus amarus. Next base: position 49,786 of record JAQIUQ010007126.1, on the reverse strand, counting down.
ATTGACATGATGTACAACGCAGCTAGAAGCTAACGGTAATGTTTTCTAATGTACGTCTAATGTTAGACTAACGTTACGTTAGAGATTTTAAAGATAACGTTCAAATACGTTGTTGACTTAACTTAGATCAGATGTAGACATCCTTGTTTAATTTATCCGCGTTTAGTTGGTCTTGTGGTCTAGCTACCGCATAACTTTATCCAGAGCAGACACTTATCTCAGTTGAGATGTGGCTTGGGAAAGGGTAAAAAAATACACACGTCGCCCAGCCTCTCAGGAACCTAGTGTCAGAGTTGCATGTACCCCATGCACGCCGTTTGACCATTTTAAACTTAAAATAACAAGAAAAACGAATGAAAACTGACTAACTCCACTGCATTTCAATGGAAGTGGAAGCAGAGAATGTCCGAGTGTATTGGGTTAGCTGCGCACTGTGATTGGCTCATTGCGTTTGAGGGCGTGGCTTAGCCATAGGTCAATTGGTTCTTTCTTTTGGGAGACAATGTTTTTTATCGTGCACAATAATTTTTTAAATAAAGTCGTTATTTTTTTTATTTTTTTTGCACACAAAAGTATTTCTCGTCGCTTGATAAAGTTACGATTTTTTTAACAATGTATTTAATAACTTTGAGGACGGCAAGTTTCAATTCCTCAAGAAGCCTATGGACTAGTATGGAGGACTGATCCAGCTCTCAGATTTCATCAAAAATATCTTAATTTGTGTTCTGAAGATGAACAAAGGTCTTACGGGGTTGGAACAACATGAAGGTGAGTAAATACTGACAGAATTGTTCACCAATTTTTGGGTGAACTAACCCTTTAAGAGCACTTTAAAGACGTGTACTATACATCGCTCAGTTACACACACACACATACAGAATTTAATCATTCATGCTTATTTGCCACATTTGTATATTTAGATCCTGGCTAAATTCACAAAAATAAACTAAATGATTGATTTTAGTTTTATAAGCTTAATTTTTAAGTTTCATTAAATTAGATAAAATGTTGAACGCAAGACATTTATTAATCATTAAAATCAGCCAGAATTGCTATACCAGTCCATCCAAATCAGCACATTGGCTCATTATGTAACAGCCCTCATCATCTTCCTATGATCCCACAACCTGCAAATGTGAGATGAGCACCTACAATCCCCCAGTTTACCGATCTGCACGGACCCTACAGGGCCCTTTTCCATTTGCATGTCCATGCATGTATGCAATGTTTGTTTCATTCATCCCTGTGAGTCTGCCTCCTTTTAAACCCCATGCACCTCCTTTGTGCATGTCGTTGCTCACGCCAGCTGCTCTCTGAAGCCACAGGAGTTCCTGTAGTTTCCAGGCTTTAATTAGCCTCGGAGGGTCAACACACCTTCAGGTGCTATATAGCGCACTCACACGTACACACATATGCACTATTCTTCTCAGAAATCAGCTTTATATGGAGTCCCAGCAGGCTCTCTAGTCCATTCTTTAATGAATTAAGTTCAGAGGAATAGTGAAGAAAAATAATGATCAAATGTGTCTCTCTATGTCCACTATGTACATGTGTGTCTGGGTTTATTGAAAGCCAGGGTGCTGACAAAACCTACATTATAATGTGTCTGTTTTTTTCAATTGTGAGTAGGGCTGTGGTCAACCAATAAAATCCTCAGTCGACCAAAGTCTTAACCTGCGCAACGATTAGTCGACAAAAAAAACAAAAAAAAAAAACGGATGTTTTGATGTAACATTTTTTAAACAATTGCCATAGAGCATTTATAAAACAACAACGAAAAAACATCAAAAATAAATAAAACTATAATAATAATACAATTCTTTGGAAATTAAGTGATTTTTTTTTTAACTGCAAATAGTGAGGAGCTCTGTCCTAGGTCTATGGTGACAGTCACGCACTTGATTACACCACACGCTACAAAAAATATCACTGCTATCTGCCACATAGTGCAAAATCTTAACAAGCTCTTGTTTATACAGGCAATATTCTTCTTTATTTACAAAAGCCATGGGTTCATTTTTGTCCAGCCGATCTAGGCGTTTAAAAAGAAAAAAAAAGCCTAAAAACAATCTGAAATAGGCTGTGTTGTAGGAAGGCTGCAAGCCATATAGGTTTATTTAGGCTATTTTCAAATGCGTCAAGTGTACAAATAAAAAACAAAAACATATTTAGAAATCACAATCATGATAAAGCCGTTAAAAGGGCTGCTCATGTCTTTTGCGCGCTCAAGTTCGATTTTAAATGTAGGCAAGTGATGTGCACTCTCATAATGGAGCAACGCGGTCGCGGTCGCCTACCTCCACAGTCTTGTAGTCTTAGTTTTAAAATGTAGCCAGACAAAAGACTTAGATTTAGACTAAAGCCAAAACAAGTAGCGTTCTACCTAAATGAATACAGCAAAACTACCTATTTCCCTTACTGAGCGTGAAGCAGCAGCGCAGCCAGCCACAGGTGCGGTTTCCGAGTGTATTATGTCATGTGTGTGCGCTAAACTGGTAAAATTAGCCTAAATTAAAGCATTTAAAGTTGGGGATAAAACATATGCTAATTATATTTAGAATACAGTAAGAAATAAATGCTTATAAAGGAATAAATATCAAGGAGTAAATATTTGAAAATTTATATCTATTGGTAAAAAAAAAAATTGTGACTGCTCGACCAATAAGAATGTCAGTCGACCAAGACGGCATCGACTGATTAGTCGACTAAACGACTAAAGTCGACAGCCCTAATTGTGAGCATGTTAAAAAAAAATTAAAGATACAATATGCAGACTGTCCATGCATTATTAAAGATACAATATGCAGGATCGAAGGCGTAAATAAATGAATTGTATATTCCCCTGAGTTTTGTGGGGGGGACCCGGGACTCAAGCACTGACTGGGCTTGCACCAATGCTCATATTTACATAGTTTTACTAGACCTTACTAGTACTTGAAAAGTAGTCGACAAGTCAATGTTTACCTCATAAAAATGGCTCACGATACACTGATGCATCAGCTCCCTTTGCTGTTCCTGGTATATCCAATGCCTTGCTGACGGAGAGTGAGCAAGTGGACAGACTGTCCATGCAGCTGGGACCAAAGCGCGCTCATATCCATTCAGATTCATACTGCCAAAAAATACAAAAATAAAAATACATTTTCTGATAAGTATTCCGTTCTTGATTTACAGAAAACTGAAACATCCTCAAAAAAGATTGTTAGATGTTTCTCTCCTCATTGGGACTAACAAACCTCACAATCTTGTTAGATTTATGCTTAAAGGGGTGATGAACTGAGAAATCTAATTTTCCTTAAGCTTTTGACATCTAATAGGTCATCATATTATAAGAATATCCTGTAAGTTTCAGAACTGAAAACGACCTTGTTAGTCCAATAAAAGCTTTTATCGAAACCAGCCTCAACAAACGTCTCGTTTTTGAAAAAACGCCCCGCCCACCGATTCGCGCATTCACGCATCAGGTAAACAAAAGCATACCTCGTGATGACAAACCGGAGCGAGCTACCAGCAATAAACCTTCCGTTGACAAAATGTTGTGCCGTGCCTGGCTGTGGAAGAAGACAGTCGCTGCATAAGCTTCCTCTGGATTCCAATATGAATGCCTGGTTAAAATTTGTTTTTAATGACGTTCCAGCTAATGAGTGTAAAACATTATCCGTATGTTCGCTTCATTTCACCGAGGATTGTTTTGTGAACAAGAACACAGTTCGAGGCTGGATTTGCAGACCGATTAAGATTAAAAAAGGCGCTGTACCTTCTATATTGAATCCAACAGGAGTGGTGCAATAAATATTTTTATTTTAGAAATAATAATCTACTCGGCTGCATTGCATTGTTACAGATCGTTTGATATCTAATAATTATGTGTGTGTGTCTACAAGTATCCGTTTTATTCGAGGTGCTGTTGGTTCATTGTCCATCGGACTCTGGGTCAAAGCATGTATGGGCGAATGATTTCGGTTGCCATTTTACAACAGTGGTTTTCAAAACAAATTCCCCCACGTGCACCGACCAAAACCGACGACGAGTTGAAGCTCATTATAATATGCAAAACTATTATCCACTCACAGCAGTGGTGGGCGTTTACTTCCTAGTCTTCAATGCGAGACGCCCATAAAATCCGAGCATTTTTCAAGTAGGCTGAAAACTAGGGAAGAAAATAGCCCATAACTTATTCATTTTTATGTTTTTGAAGGTAAAACCAAGCAAACATCATAAGTTGACCTCAGACAACAAAATAAATACATTTAAAAAGCCAGTTCATGACCCCTTTAAAAAATGTCAGTGGAGTAAGAAAAATAAGCTTACTTCAATCAATGAAATCTTTAATACCTGAAGAAAACTCACGTTAGCATTCATCTCAAGGTCAGTTAGCAAATGGTTGGAACAGGATCCTTGTAAGCAGACAATTTGAAATCTGCCAATCTCCTGCCATCACTTTCTGAGCCAATCACCTGAAAATAAGTATGGGGAGAAAAATTATTTAAAGATACAATATGCAGGATCGAAGGCGTAAATTAATGAATTGTATATTCTACATTAAGCAGAATTATGGATTTTGTCGTCAAGTTGATGGAATCTTTTATGGATGAGTGAATTGATGTTTTTAACATGACTGTAGTGTGAAGCAGGGCGCAATTGCTAGATGTACCAGCGCCACATGCAGACGCGAGTCCCGTGGATATAAAGGAATAAGGACATTTCATTCTACCGAACTACACGCAAGTGCTGAATTACTCACAGATCAGTTTATTAGAGGAATTAAACTTGAGGGTAACGCAGCGCTGCTTTCACTTGCTCTAACAGTTTCACTATCACACTAAACGCCATTTAAGTGTATTGAATGTTGGTAGTTAGGTTGTTTGTTGGCTGTGTAAGACTAAGCTAAATTAACATTAGAGAATAACATACAGATCATATTCTAACTTTTAATCATGTTGAACTTAATAACATTGATTAGTTTTATGTCCATTCGTAGGTATGTGGACATATCAATAAATAGCGGCCACCATTGTGTTCCAAATCTCTGTGCCGGACTTTCCCGACTCACTCTGAGCGGGTCTCCTAAAATGCGCTTTCATTGACTCGCTGTGGGAATCCTTGATTATTTTTAACCAATCACATCATTAGGGTTTTCGACTGCACATTTGTTTTCAATTTTTTCTAGTCAGGCTGCATTTTCCTCCTGAAAGGCGATTTAACAATACGAAGAACTGTCAAGAAATTATTTTTACCCACTTTGGACACTTTTCAGAGGAAGGTGGACATGAAGAACATATGTTTGTGGTGTGCTGTACAAAATTTCGTGGCCATTTAAACTCCCCCACTTTTTTTATGACTACCGCCACTGAGCCGGTGCTCTCCTGTAGAAGAGCTGTCAAAACGCAGTGCGACATGTAGGCTACACTCAACATCTGTGTGGTCTCCTCCATTTTCTTTCCTCCACCAGCGTTAGTATTGTTAACTCTATATTCTTGCAGAACTGGAAATTAGGGCTGTCAAACGATTAACCGCATCCAAAATAAAAGTTTGTGTTTACATAATATATGTGGGTGCACTGTGTATAATTATTTTGTATATATAAATATAAATACACACACGCATGTATATTTAAGAAAAAACATTATTTATATATAAAATATTTATATTTATATATAATGTAAATTATATATAAATCTATATACAATGAATATATACATGAAAATATTTCTTAAATATATACAGCATTTGTGTGTATTAATATATATAAAATAATTATACACAGTGCACCCACATATATTATGTAAACACAAACTTTTATTTTGGATGCGATTAATCGCGATTAATCGTTTGACAGCCCTCCTGGAAATAGCATGAATCAACCAAAATCCATCTTTTAAATTAAGGATATATAAGTTTCCTTGGATCGTTGTTTTCCATTCAATTTTTTGTATTTTCAACAACTGCTCGTCAGAAAAATACCATAAAAGATAGGCCAAATCAGTCTTTATGCGTGTTAAAATCAAGTTGATTAGATCCAAATAACTATAAATCCAACGTTAGATCAAATAACTATATGAAACCCATCTCCACAGAAAATTTCATTAAGATATCTTGAATATTGAGAAAGTTAAGAGCGTTTTTGTGGAAAAAAAACAACTTGTTTTTGGTCTCACAAAATTCTATTGTTTTCACCTTAGAAATGAGACAATAATAGGCGCAGATTACTGAACTATAAAATGTTGTAACTTTCTTCATACATGACATATTTACCTTTTTTTGTGAAAGGGGTACATACAGGTCTTTCCACATATGCTATCCAATTTGTCTATTAGTTGAGTTTTAATCCATCGAAGTCCCGTGGATATAAACGAATAACATAACTACAAGCAAGTGCTGAATTACTCACACAGGTCAGTTTATTAGAGGAATTAAACTTGAGGTAACTTGCTCTAACAGTTTCACTATCACACTAAACGGAATTTAAGTGTGTTGAATGTTGGTAGTTAGGTTGTTTGTTGGCTGTGTAAGACTAAGCTAGTCAGTAGACAATAACATACAGATCATATTCTAACTTTTAATCATGTTGAACTTAATAACATTGATTAGTTTAATGTCCATTTGCTCACCTATCTAATAAAGTAACATGCAACACTCGCGTCTCTGTCAATTCAAAGTTAGTCACGGATGTGGAGCTCTCGGCATCTTGAAAGATGTTGATCTTCGTTTTAGTCCTCTTTTTGTCTCAAAGTCTGCTTGCCATGGTCCATAATGTTTGAACAAAACAACAACAGTGTGAGCGCGTTCTTCTAGGCATAACCGCCATAACCCAGTTGTCCACGTCTGTCGCCATGGTTACTTTTGCAGTACGAGGTCAAACCTGGCGGAAACCGAGGGTAACACGGATATGACGTCATTGATGGCGACTCCACGCCCCTGCTCGCACGCCCTGTTTCCTTGGTTAAAATCAAAATTTTCTCACGATTTACAAAAAGTTGGAAACATTTGGGATATTGTAAGTAATCAACTAAACAAAATATAGAACATTGGCCTTGTGGTTTTTGGATATTTTACTGCAAAAATCCTGCATACTGTAGCCTACCTTAAAAGCTAAATAATAATAATAATAATAATAATAATAAATACAATCAGGTACTTGTTAAACATCTACTGTAATGTAATATACTAAATATTACATTTCAAATACAATAAAAATACATGGCTAATTTTGAATCAATGGAGAGGAAAAAGTTTTAGAACCAAATATGGTATAGTTACAGCATCTACCAGCAGGGGCTTTCATAAAAGTATCATACAAGTTGTACATACAAAAATATTTCTCATTTGAGGGTGAAAAAAAAACATTTTGTTTATTTTTTATTAAATTGTTATAATTTCCCGTTACTAAATTCATAAGGTCAAATGGAATGGAAAAATACAAAATTTTGGACATTTTAAAATTGACGTTAAGACATATTTAGAAACTATCTCCAAAAGTAAAAATCTGAAAGCTATGAAAACTAAACAGCTGTTTGACAAGAACAAACTTTTTTGTAAAAAGTCTTTCAGTAGCCTATTTATTTATTTGTTTATTTATTATATTTTTTATTATTATTATTATTATTGTTTGTTTGTTTTCTCTACCCCTGACATGTATGGTTATATGTACTCTTGTATGTAAATTGTTTTGTTATTATTAAAATGCAATAAAAAAAACAAGTTGTACATACATATTTAAATGTATGATACTTATATTTGAGCTTTTATGTCCTTTTTGGATGACATTCTCTGGTCCCTATCCAGTTTCACTGTATGGATAAAAGTGCATTCTAAAACCTCACTTTTTGTGCTTCAAAGAAGTGATAGACATGATGATAGAGGACATTTTCAGATAGATGTCATTTTGAGGTGAACTATCCCTTTAAAGATAGAAGGCGACAAATTCCTCCCCTAATAACACTGTTTCTGAAACGAATAAATCAACGGCGTCAAACCCGTTGCCAAAGTATGATTTATGCATCTCTCTTTCCCTGAGCATCTTCCATGTCATCCATCATATTCGCCAAAATCCCAGAGAATACGGGTTAAATCATCTTCACCTCATCTCTCCTTATGCATCTGGAGTGTGTTAAGGGGTGGGACATCTCTGAAGTTGAATAATAATCTAAATGTCATTAATCATTAGTCCATAGTCCGCCTCTTTCTATGGCTGTCTCTCACTCACAAACACACACACACACACACAAGTCTAGAAAGGTGTACCCTGTCTGTCTGGCTGGATGTCGCTCTCTATCATTTCCCAGTACACCCACATGTTTATCGTTGACTGCCTGTGTGTCTCCATTCGTGGCGAGAGCCTTGGTGACTGTGCACATGAGTGCTCCCTTGCACGTCACACAGAAATATCCATCCTTCCCAGGGGCTTCGGCAGCTTGAGGGTTTGACATCGAGATGTATGGGATGTTCATGGTCCACTTGGCTCGCTGTTCCCAAACTGTAGAAGTGAACAGCATGCAAGATGTCAGATGCAAAAGGCATTAGATTCATGTAGATTCAGCTTTATGGCTCAGCTCCGAATTCTCATTGGATGAGACATATTTAAAGCTGCTGTAAAGAACAAATATACAGTCCAACCAAAAATTATTCAGACACTACATATCATTTTATTACTAGTGGGTGCAGGAGACATTCCACATTCTTTTAGAATTAAATTACACTCACAGGTGCATACAGTCAAACCAACATTTATTCAGACACCTTCAAAATTTCTCACATTATCAGTTTATTCGACATAGTGTTTTTATATGTAAAACAGTGTTGAAATGAAATATAATGAAATATATAAAATATATATATATACACTACAGTCTACGGTCAAAAGTTTAAGATCGGTAAGATTTTTTTATGTTTTTAAAAGAAGTCTCTTCTGCTCGCCAAGGCTGCAATTTTTTATAAAAAATACACAAAAAACACAGTAATATTGTGAAATATTATGACAATTTAAAATGACTTTTTTATGTTAATATATATTAAAATGTAATTTATTCCTCTGAAAAAAAGCTGAATTTTCAGCATCATTACTCCAGTCTTCAGTGTCACATGATCCTTCAAAAATCACTCTAATATGATGATTTTATGCTCCAAAAACATGTATGATTATTATCCATGTTGAAAACAGTTTTTTACATTTTTATTTCAGGATTCTTTGATGAATAGAAAGTTCAAAGAACAGCATTTATTTAATTAGAATCTTTTCTAACATTATAAATGTCTTTACTGTAACTTTTGATCAATGTAACTCATCCTTGATGAATAGAAGTATTGATTTCTTATTTATTACATGTTTTTGGAGCATAAAATCATCATATTAGAGTGATTTGTGAAGGATCATGTGACACTGAAGACTGGAGTAATTCGGCTTTTCTTCAGAGGAATAAATTACATTTTAATATATACAGTATTAACATAAAAAAGTCATTTTAAATTGTCATAATATTTCACAATATTACTGTGTTTTCTGTGCTTTTTTTATCAAAAAATTGCAGCCTTGGTGAGCAGAAGAGACATCTTTTAAAAACATAAAAATCTTACCGAATATTAAACTTTTGACCAATAATGTATATATACACAAACATATATATATATATATATATATATATATATATATATATATATATATATATATATATATATATATATATATATATATATATATATTACTATATATATATCTATATATATCTATATATATATATATATCTATATCTATATATATATCTATATATATATCTATATATATATATATATATATATATATATATATATATATATATATATATATATATATCATTATTTTAATTGATTAATATATATATTTCACAATTATTAAAATAATAATATACATAAACATATTTACCGGTTGAAACTTGCCATTACCCATCCCAAGAGTAATGTGACTCCTGCCGCCCATCAGTTTCTCCAGTAAGTGCATTGTGAATATATGAGGTTCATTCGTTCAGAAATCCAGCAACAGGTCTGCTTGAAAAAAAAAAGTGTGACCTTGAATTTACATTTGAAAGATTCTTGCAATACTTTTGAAAACAACCTCAGAAGGTTTTAATCTGGACTCTTCAGAGAGTCTCTCAGGGTGGCATTACCTTATGATGACAGTGCTGTGTGTCATCTAACCCTCTTTAGTTAGAGAAACCCAGGTGTGTGAAATTTTGCCCCGGTCCTGAACTGCTGCGACTGGTGTGGTACACAGCATAAAGGAGCTTGCTTAGGGAAACCCAAAACTGCAGGGTGCTCATGTTGTTCATATGCAGCATATTTAGTGTGATAAGTTTAGATAATGCAACCTATTCACATGAAGTGTCAAGTGTCAAAATTATCCACAATGATAATATGCACATTGCAAAAAAAAGTGCAGCAACACTTATTTACAAAGTACTGGTTTGAGAGTGGAAAAAGAACATAAAAATTAAACACTGCATTCTTACCATGTGTATATATATATCCCTCTGATGGTCTTCCTTTATGAGTCACGTCCTGGGCCTTCCGGAAGTGACCGGAGACCTAAAAATGAAACTTCTTCCATCCCAGTAAAACCAATACAATTTATTTTTGTTCTATAATATTTATTATAGAACAAACCGTGTCCAGGGATCGGGTCGCCGAGGCCCCTGCCTTTGACTGCTGCCCAATCTTCTCTGCACCGGCCCCTTACGGCTCCTCCTGCAGGTGGTGAGCCCACGGGAAGTCGGTCCCACGTCACTCCTTCGGGCTGAGCCCGGCCGGACCCCGTGGGGAGAGGCCCGGCCACCAGGCGCTCGCATACGAGCCCCAACCCCGGGCCTGGCTCCAGGGTGGGGCCCCGGCTGCGCCATACCGGGCGACGTCACGGTCCTTGTTATAATTTTCTTCATAAGGGGTTGTTGAACCGCTCTTAGTCTGACCCGTCGCCTAGGACCTGTTTGCCTTGGGAGACCCTACCAGGGGCATATAGCCCCAGACAACATAGCTCCTAGGGTCATTCGGGTACTCAAACCCCTCCACCACGTTAAGGTGGCAGTTCAAGGAGGGGTCGGTCATTTCTGACCGAAGACCACGACTGTGACTATTTTTTACGACCACTTAGCATGCTCGGATCATGACCTCAATTTTTTTTCAATTCACATACCAAATTCCAAAAAGGTCACCAAGTATCATAACCTTCCGATGAAGCTGTGATTTTTAAAAATTCAAAACAGAAAATTATTGGGTCAGAAGTGACCAGAGGACCATAAGAGGCCTATATATATATATATATATATATATATATATATATATATATATATATATATATATACATATACATATACATATATATATAGGCCTCTTATGGTCCTCGAGTCACTTCGTGACCCAATAATTTTCTGTTTTAAATTTAAAAAAAAAAAATATATATATATATATATATATATATATATATATGGCCTCTTATAGGTCCTCGGTCACCTCTGACCGAATAATATATATATAATATATATATATATATAATATATATATATATATATATATATATATATATATATATATATATATATTATATATATATATATATATATATATATATATATATATATTATATATATATATATATATATATATATATATATATATATATATATATACATATATATATATATACATATATATATATATACATATATATATATATACATATATATATATATACATATATATATATATACATACATACATATACATACATATACACTCACCGGCCACTTTATTAGGTACCCCATGCTAGTAACGGGTTGGACCCCCTTTTGCCTTCAGAACTGCTTCAATTCTTCGTGGCATAGATTCAACAAGGTGCTGGAAGCATTCCTCAGGGAGTTTGGTCCATATTGACATGATGGCATCACACAGTTGCCGCAGATTTGTCGGCTGCACATCCATGATGCGAATCTCCCGTTCCACCACATCCCAAAGATGCTCTATTGGATTGAGATCTGGTGACTGTGGAGGCCATTTGAGTACAGCGAACTCATTGTCATGTTTAAGAAACCAGTCTGAGATGATTCCAGCTTTATGACATGGCGCATTATCCTGCTGAAAGTAGCCATCAGAAGTTTGGTACATTGTGGTCATAAAGGGATGGACATGGTCAGCAACAATACTCAGGTAGGCTGTGGCATTGCAACGATGCTCAATTGGTACCAAGGGGCCCAAAGAGTGCCAAGAAAATATTCCCCACACCATGACACCACCACCACCAGCCTGAACCGTTGATACAAGGCAGGATGGATCCATGCTTTCATGTTGTAGACGCCAAATTCTGACCCTACCATCCGAATGTCGCAGCAGAAATCGAGACTCATCAGACCAGGCAACGTTTTTCCAATCTTCTATTGTCCAATTTCGATGAGCTTGTGCAAATTGTAGACTCAGTTTCCTGTTCTTAGCTGAAAGGAGTGGCACCCGGTGTGGTCTTCTGCTGCTGTAGCCCATCTGCCTCAAAGTTCGACGTACTGTGCGTTCAGAGATGCTCTTCTGCCCACCTTGGTTGTAACGGGTGGTTATTTGAGTCACTGTTGCCCTTCTATCAGCTCGAACCAGTCTGGCCATTCTCCTCTGACCTCTGGCATCAACAAGGCATTTCCGCCCACAGAACTGCCGCTCACTGGATGTTTTTTCTTTTCGGACCATTCTCTGTAAACCCTAGAGATGGTTGTGCGTGAAAATCCCAGTAGATTAGCAGTTTCTGAAATACTCAGACCAGCCCTTCTGGCACCAACAATCATGCCATGTTCAAAGTCACTCAAATCACCTTTCTTCCCCATACTGATGCTCGGTTTGAACTGCAGGAGATTGTCTTGACCATGTCTACATGCCTAAGGCTATGTTTACACGGAAACGATTCTAAAGAAGAAACGCAAAAGTGGCGTTACGCCATCACTTTTTATTCTGCGTTTAGACGAGCGTTTTGTGTGGGAAATCCGCGTGCAAATGGTGCACGCAAAAGTGTGTGAAATTCAATGTAGTATGCACTTCAGGTGGCTAGGAGTGCATACTACAACACCACCAAGTCCACGCGCCTGCGTACAACCTTCACTGTCAAGCAGACTTTTGCATTTTTACCGTTTACACGGAAACGCGAAGGTGAGAGCGTTTTAAGATTTCCACTCTGGAGGGAGGTTTCACTTTTTTGCGTTTTTAAGCCTCAGAAAACACCATCGCCGTATAAGCGAAAGGCACATTCGATAAAATATTTTTACGTTTTCACCCGGAATCATTCTCGTGTGAACGGGCCTAAATGCACTGAGTTGCCGCCATGTGATTGGCTGCTTAGAAATTAAGTGTTAACGAGCAGTTGGACAGGTGTACCTAATAAAGTGGCCGGTGAGTGTATATACACACACACACACACACACTATATTGCCAAAAGTTTTGGGACGTCTGCCTTTACATGCACATGAACTTTAAAGACATCCCATTCTTAATCCGTAGGGTTTAATATGGAGTATGGAGTTTGTCCACCCTATGCAGCTATAACTCAACTCTTCCTGGAAGGCTTTCCACAAGGTTTAGGAGTGTGTTTATGGAAACTTTTTACCATTCTTCTAGAAGTGCATTTGTGAGGTCAGGCACTGATGTTGGACGAGAAGGCCTGGCTCACAGTCTCTGCTCTAATTCATCCCGAACTGTTTACTCAAAGTTGGGGGCAAGAAATTGTCCGAAATGTCTTGGTATGCTAAAGCATTAAGAGTTACGTTCACTGGAACAAAGGGGCCAAGACTAAACCCTGAAAAACAACCCCACACCATAATCCCCCCTCCACCAAACTTTACACTTGGCACAATACAAACAGGCATGTACCGTTCTCCTGGTAACCGCCAAACTCAGACTCGGATTGCCAGACAGAGAAGCACGAAGTGTGATTCGTCCCTCCAGAGAACACATCTCCACTGCGGTAGTCCAGTGGCGGCGTGCTTTACACCACTGCATCCCACGCTTTGCATTGCACTTGGTGATGTACGGCTTGGATGCAGCTCGGCCATGGAAACCCATTCCATGAAGCTCTCTTCTTGAACTTTCTGAAGGCCACATGAAGTTTGTCGGTCTGTAGCTATTGGCTATATACTGTAGCTAGCCATATACACACATCTCACAAGCAATAAACATGAAATGAAATTATACTTACCGGTTTCCTCCTGTTTCTGCGCATGATCACAACCAGGACATATTGTCACCTGCATTCTCTCTGATCCTCTGTGGAGGGAGACCATCAAAATACATTTGATGCGTTTAAAACAAGCTACTTTTCATACTAGGTTATATCTATGTCTAGCAGTCTTTATCTTATAAGTTCTTGCAGAACAAACACATGAGATTTGTGCCACTAAAGACTGATGCATTCTGTATTGATGCAGCATACATGCAAATATCCAACTAAATAGATGCTATTCAAGGAAAATAACTCCATCGAATCAATTTCAGACAAAAAACTCTGACTTTATGAAGCATCTCTCTACTAGCTATGTTCATTACATGTGAACTATATAGATTGCCATGGGCTCATTCTGACACATGAAGCACAACCAGTAGTACATGCTAATATTATTGTCAGTGTTTGTTGTTTTCTCAGAGTTATATTAGAGATATGACAGAAGATATGACAGGAGATGCACCGAAACATGATTAGAAATATCAAAGGATCTTGTTACATCATCTTAACATGGGAGAACACAAATAGATTTATTTTTGGTCCAAAGCAGATCGGAATACAATTTCAGATGAAGTGTCACAGCATTCCTTTGCCAGACAAATTGAACGGGAGATTGTGCCAGCACTTTGGGCTTTCCCATTATTACAGGCAGATTAGTAGTGGCGTTTGCAAAGGCAAACATCTCTAGTACTATTACTCATAACCAAGTAGTTTTGTCATTGTGCCAAATTTTCAGTAGTCGATCTTCTTGATAGCCATTTCAATAACACTGCAACAAAAACGAACTTGCTACCTGATTTAAAAAGTGAAATATTCATGCAAACTAATAAAAAAAATAATGTAGCCTAACATTTATTCAAGACAAGTAAACACCAAAAGAAACATGAATAAAGACTGCTTGAATTTTTCAAAAGTTTGAAACGTTTCATGCTCACCAAGCCTGCATTTGCAACGCATTCTCATCCTTGCGCTTGTGTCTTCAGATCACTTGGACGTAGCTGTGGTTACAAGA
This sequence comes from Hybognathus amarus, assembly GCA_030378365.1. Classification (NCBI taxonomy): domain Eukaryota; kingdom Metazoa; phylum Chordata; class Actinopteri; order Cypriniformes; family Leuciscidae; genus Hybognathus; species Hybognathus amarus. Next base: position 34,559 of record JAQIUQ010007126.1, on the reverse strand, counting down.
GGTAAAAAAGATATTAATACTGTTCGTTTTCTCACACAAACCGCTCGTTTCGTGTCTTAGGCCATCAATGTGTACTTACATTTACGAGTCATTAAATCATGTTTAATTTGGACTTCTCTGTGCATGCTCTTTGAGGTGGTGACCATAGACCTCCATTATATGACTGACAGACAAGAACGGTTTGACCAAAAAATATCACAATTGAAAATATTGTGGAAACAAAGACACCAACACCTTTGATGCCCTTGAGGTAAGCTAAAACATATCAAAAAAATAATTTCAAAGTTAACTATCCCTTTAATATCTTTGTGAAAAATCATAACATTATTTTTCAGGATTCTTAGATGAGTAGTCTCAGCATTTATTTAAAATAGATATCTTTTGCAGCATTATAGATGTATTTACTGTCACCTTTGATCAGATATTAAAAATAATAAATATATGAATTTGTTCACCAATATATACCGGTCAAAAGTTTAGGGTCGGTAAGATTTTTTATGTTTTTAAAAGAAGTGTCTTCTGCTCACCAAGGCTGCAATTTTTTGATTAAAAATACACAAAAACACAGTAATATTGTGAAATATTATGACAATTTGAAATTACTTTTTTTATGTCAATATATATTAAAATGTAATTTATTCCTCTGAAAAAAAGCAGAATTTTCCGCATCATTACTCCAGTCTTCAGTGTCACATGATCCTTCACAAATCACTCTAATATGATGATTTTATGCTCCAAAAACATGTATGATTATTATCCATGTTGAAAACTGTTTTTTACATTTTTATTTCAGGATTCTTTGATGAATAGAAAGTTCAAAAGAACAGCTTTTATCTGAAATGGAAAGCTTTTGTTACATTAAACACTACCCTTTAAAAAGTTTGGGGTCAGTAAGAATTTGTATTTTATTTTTGGGGGAAATAAATAAGAAATCAATACTTCTATTCATCAAGGATGAGTTACATTGATCAAAAGTTACAGTAAAGACATTTATAATGTTAGAAAAGATTCTAATTAAATAAATGCTGTTCTTTTGAACTTTCTATTTATCAAAGAATCCTGAAAAAAAATATAAAAAACTGTTTTCAACATGGATAATAATCATGTTTTTGGAGCATAAACTCATCATATTAGAGTGATTTGTGAAGGATCATGTGACACTGAAGACTGGAGTAGTGATCCTGAAAATTCTGCTTTTTTTCAGAAGAATAAATTACATTTTAATATATATTAACAAAAAAGTCATTTTAAATTGTCATAATATTTCACAATATTACTGTGTTTTTTGTGTATTTTTTTATCAAAATGGCAGCCTTCAGTGAGCAGAAGAGACTTCTTTTAAAAAACATTAAAAAATCTTACCGACCCTAAACTTTTGACCAATATGTATATATATACTGTAATCTGACCCTTTTCACAGGCAAATCCCACTCATCACCGATGTAAAAATACATTGTATTTACATCAGTGTGGTCTGGGCTTTTTGGAAATGATGATAGTTGTTTATTAGCACTGTCAAGTAATGGAAGCATTAAAAGAAAAGTACAGTTAATTCAGCTTTTGTCAAAATACAGCAGTGAGGAAATGCAAATGATGAAAAGGACATTACATTTTCTATGTGCAGCATCTGTTCCTCCATCTACTTCCAGTGTGTGCGCACATGTGTTTAACACCACCCGATTTTAGCACATGTAAATAAATTCACACTCCAACATTTCTTCACATCACTTTTACACCTGTGCGTCCTAACAGAGATAATTTTAGCAATGCAACCATGCAAAACGACAGGAATAGAGGGGAACAAACGCCCTGCCAATGTATGTTTACATCTCTTTCAAGAATTAAAACATTTCCGTTTGCCAAATCGCTCTCAACTTCACTGTTGTGCATGCTAACAGATGGAATTATGTGCTCTATAATGCCAGCTCTCTCTCTTTCGTGAGTCTGTGTGTGTTTCTCTTTCAGGAATCTTTAAAAATAAAGAGCCCACACATATACGATCGCATGGCTGAATAACTCTCTGATTTTTAAAGTTTTCCTGCCAGCTACCCGAAGCATCTCTCATCCCTCGGTAAACAGCATGTTTGTGTTCTTACTCCCATCAATAACTTTGTGTTCGTAATCATATTTCACAGCATTGGCAGAGACTTTGTTGACACTCTCCGAGATTTTTTTCTGTTCCCACAGCTTTTCTCTAATTTTGTCTTTCACTCATTGCTCCTCCTGTTCGGATAGGAAGGGTAAGAGAGAGAACGTCCTGAAACACAAAGTTCCGCCCACCCTCAGGCTTCGGGCCCTCAGAAGTGTCTGCACATACTGTGCAAAATGCTTGTGTTTCACAGTAAAACTAAACAGCGTAGGTTTGGGGAACACGGTTTAAGCGCTGCCAAACCGACCACACGGAAGTGCCCACTTATAACACAGAGCCGTCCAAAACACCCAAATATAAATTGCATATGAGTGAGTGAATGAGTGCATGTGCACTTAAAGACACTTAAATCAAGTTTTTAATGTTGTGTATATGTCTATGTGGCATTTTTAATATGCTTTAAAGGTACCATCTGGAATTCTAAATCAAAAAATATTAAATTTTCCATAACAGATGGGGGCAGTATACCTCCAAAAATTGAGTTGTAACGCGGCCGCACTCTCACACTCTTTTTCTCACGCATATTATTCAAATCATTTGACACGATAGTAAAAGGTTGGAAGACCGCAGTTTCACGTGGAGCATTTGGATATTTTTAGAGATCAGAGACTCAATGAACAACATCTCAACACTAAATGATGAAGACCGTCTCATAGACGCCTGTCTCAAAAACAAGCTGGTGCATTTCCACGATATGGGAAAATAAAAGCCTGGGCAATTATTTTAAGTTTACGGTATTCGTTTTGTTCATATTACACTTTTATTGTTAGTTTGAATTAATTTGACAGAGAGCATTCACTGATGTTGATCAAGCTAGCACAATTCAGAGCTGCCAACTCTCACGAATTCACCGTGAGACACACGCAAATGACACTTAGCAAGCAGGTTAGTTAAGCTCTCAGATTCTGTCAATTTTATTACGCAATTCAAACAATAAATACCGTTTTGGCGCTTGTACATGTTACACCACAGATCTCTAACTCACGTGAACCGATCATCTCTAGCTAATGAAAAAGAACATGAACACTGTTGAAAAATACAGTATACTACAACTTAAAACTGACTTCAGGTTCAAAGTACAAACATAAGACGCGCGACTTACTCGTGTACTGCAGTGTGCGGCTGGTGTTTATGTTGCCCGCCCGCATACCGCCTCCCATGGCCGAAACTGGTATTACGACACCTGACGGGCCGGGGCTAGTAATTTAGCATGCTAATTTAGGTTTATATCTCGGCAGCACTATAACTTTTCAGTTTTTTAATGACATCATTGCACTTATTTCTTCTCATTCTTTTGATGCGTGTAGCTCATTTTTTGTATATATTTACCTCAATAATCCCAGATGGCACCTTTAAGACAAACCATTTGCAAATTAATAAGTCAACACCATTGCTGAGAATTTTTTCTTTAAAGGGGGGGGGGGGGGTTGACTGTGATTTAACTTTTTTCATTTTAAATAGTGTGTAATGTTGCTGTTGGTGCATGAACAGTATCTGCAAAGTTGCAGCACTGAAAGTTTAGTGTAAGCAGAGATATCGTCTTTTAAAAATCAGGAAGTATAATTGCCTACAAAAACGACTCGATTGGGACTACAGCTGGGTTATGGTACGTCACTAACCTACACATTTGCATCAACCCCTCCCTCCGGAATATGCAGAAAAGGGTATGACCCTATTTAAGCGGCTCGTCGAGTGCGTGGTCTTCTGAGTTCAAGCTTCCCACAGACGCTGTACTTTGTCAACAATGGATACACTTTATGTTTGTCAGCTGTCAGGTGTTCTGTGCTCGGGCTTCCCATGGATGCTATACTTCGTCAACAATGTATACAATTTATGTTTGATTATGTTCCTGAAAATGACTATCGTAATCTGTGCTGCGCATTTTACAGAAGACAGCTTCCAGAATCTCCACGAATTCAACACCGGATTCAACAAGAAACTGTTACTAAAACATGACGCAGTTCAACTTTAAAACAAGAGACAGCAGTTGTTGGACCACAATCTGTAAGTAGGTTAAGACTTAATCATTTTAAATGTATTTGCATGTATAATTCCAGACGTAGGCTTGTGGTTTTTTTTTTTTTTTTTTTTTAAATGTCAGCCCTGGCTTTATAGCCACTAGACTACTATTTATGCTATTTTGTGTCTACGACAAACGCGTACAAACATTATGGACCTGAATTTTGTATAAGTACTAATGTTTTAAATGTATTTTTCATGTATATATGCTTTATGACGATATTTTCAATTTGATCAAGAACGTAAACTTGCCAACGCTGTTTGAGTATAACGTTAGTAGCCAGCCAGTTGCTATTGTTGCCAATCAGATGCTATTGTGTAAAACAAACGTGTATAAAGTTAAAAAATGTAACGTTAGCAAATTATCATTCAGAAACTTTTAGTTAGAGCCGTGTGTGGTGAGGTTCTGCTTGACTCTCTTTATCGCCACTTTCTCGGTCTGATTCTGGTGAAATTGAAATTTATGAAAAATAAGACTTTTTAAAAAAGAAAAACCACGAATACATGGTATATTGCACCCCATAAACACAATCATGCAAAGAAAAAAAGCAGTCAACCCCACCTTTAAAACTGCAGTGAAAAGACACGGCCTGAAATCGGTGGTGTTTCTTACTTCACAAACTACCTTGTAACCAATCACGTCAACGGTCGGGCTCCGGTGACGTAATTTCCTATGGTGTTATTGGATATATTGAATGGCTCCTCCCCCTTTTCAAATAGCCAATAGCGTTTAGTTATCCTCACAGTCTGCACGTCGGACTTGAAGGCATGGAAGCAAATCCGAGTGCTGATGATATGCTGGATTCAATAGTAGACGTGTGAAAATCTAGTCATTTCATTCTTAACCAGCGTTTCAGTTGGAAAACAGAATAAACTCGAGCGTTTGAGCAACCGATCTCACATCTCCAGCCCATATTGCTCTGTGAAGCGTCAATGGTCGCTTTGGCAAGGTGGTATTTTTAACATAGGGAACGGGATGCTTTCGACTCTAGAGAGCATTTGATTGGACAGAAGTTGCTAAAGTCCTAAGTTTTGGAACACAAGCTTATTCATAACCTTAAGGCTGAAATTTACTTTTCGATTTTCATACGAAAAGCTAAAAAAACGTACATTTTTATTTCAGGTGGGCTTTAAAGCATGAATAATTGTTTTCATGTCATTTTGGTGATCAAAGACGAGTTTTAAGGAATACAATTATTGACTACAGGAGGATTTTAAGCAAGTCATAAAATAATATTGTAAGAGGAACAATGCAATTTGGCGTGAATTCCATAGTCGTATTTGCATGTGTGAAAAGAATAAACGAGACGCTCCAAATTCCCTGAACTAATTGATAAAAGTAGCAATGTTTTGGTGTCTTGCAGCTGTAAATAAGAAACATAGATGGCAACAATTTAAAGGTGTGTATACATTAGAAAGAATGCTGCAAATTAAACTTTTTCATAGGGAATTCTGCGACCAAAAGGTGAGAAAATGATGCTACAACAGACTTCTGGAAAACCAAATAGCTTACACATTCTTACACATTCCTATATCAGAGCTTTACTTAGTGCAATTTTATGCAATAACCCTATCCAAAGAAAAATTAGTAGTCTGAAACATGCTGTTCAGTTTCTACTTTTTTTGGGAGCGCACTTCTGCATCAGAATTAATAAACAAGTAACATTTAAACCATGATAAAAAAAATGCAAATGTAAAGTGTAACAAATGTAAAGTCTTTACTGCCACTTTTAAACAATTGAATCTTTGACAAACAAAAGTATAAATTAATAGGGAAAATTATACTCCCCCAATCTCTAATAAATAATAAAAAAATTCTTGAAGTTGTGGGATATGAAGGCACAATTTGAAGACATAGTTTGAGAAATACAATTTGCCAGTTTTAAGAGACTGTGAAAAATAAAAGTAGCTTTTATAAAGTAGATTTATGAATTGTGACTTCATCTCATAATATTACTTTCGCTCACTTGACTATCTCACAAGATACTGAAAAGTAAATGATAGTGTAAAGTTTATTTACATCTTTCTCACATTTACATTTTTCATTTTTTTTCCCCTCTGAGGTGAAAATTGGCTTCCATAGCTTTTAACACTTTTAAACACATAAATGTTATGGTTCCTCAATCACAGGGTGGCTGGTGGGAATAACTAAATAAGTAAACACACATACCTTGATCTTTCCATCAAAAATTGACATTAATTTACATGCTTGATGACACAGGGCTGGATCACTACTGTTAGATCCCCTGTGTGACAGTTATTAGCTGCTACTGTACTTTTCCATTTGTCCATCACATATTCTCAGCATTGATCAGCTGTCCACTGTCAGACGCCAGAGGCGTTTTTGTCAATTCATCAATGACGTGCTGATCGAAGAGAGGCCATCGCTATTCTGCTGTCCCTGAGCATTCATCCGACTCGCCTTTTTCTAATGCCGTGTTCAGCGGGAGAGGTCACAAAGGGCTTGTGAGATATGTTAAAGGGAGCTTCAGCATGAACCGTCTTCAATATTAACACACTCCAGCAGCTCATGAGCTTATGCCCTGCTGAACTAAAACAGCATGAATTCACATTCATTAATGCTAGTTTGACGTTGGTCTAGATTGCGCAAGTGTGAACATGCTGTTCACCAGCAAAATCTAGCAAGTAAAGTTGTTTCAACCATTGTCTTGCCGATGAAGCAATGACCAAGGAAGCCTGGCTTGTTACGTTACGCAACCAACCTTCGGCTTTTCAGCCGGATAGACATTCTGCCAAAGCATCAAAACATCACTCTGCTCACATTTGCAACTTATTTCAGGGGATTCTGGGTAGAATTGGATATCATTTGACCTTGATTCAGAGAATTCCGTAATTACATAAGCCACAGTTATTTCCTTGGAAGTCTTCGCCAGCTGAGGCTTTATTTCGGTTGACATTATTTGGTTGATGTTTTCATTTGAACATTCTCTGCATTTAACCCCCTGGGACCAAGGTGTATTTGGGCTCCTTGACATGTTCTGACATGCCCTGACATTTGTGCTTTTTCAGTTGCTTATAAACATATTAGTGGCACAGGTGAAATTACACTATATTTAGCACAAACAGGGCTACCATAATATGTAAGCAGTAAGAGACGTATCATTTCAGAATGCAGAGCAGAGCACACTCTAAAAAATGCTGGGTTGTTTTAACCCAATTTTGGGTCAAATATGGACAAACCCAAATGTTGGGTTAAAAAGGTAATGTACAAATTTAACCCAACGGCTGGGTTAGTCCATATTTGACCCAAAGTTGAGTTAAAACAACCCAGCATTTTTAGAGTGCAGTTTTTAGTGGAAACTATAGGCTGCTAGTAAGACATAAGACGTTTTCAGTTATTTTATCAAACAGCAATAATTCATGAATCTAGGAAAGAGATGACTGTGCCAGCGAACTCATGTAGCACAAATGACCATCTATAGCAGCTCAGTTCATATTGAAGTTCTGCAATCTTATAAGCATCAGTCTGCTGCTGTTGGACATGACTATCTGGAAATTTAGGCTTGAATCATATATACAAGTAAGTAAACATTAACAAATTTCAAGCATCATCATGTCTCAAAATGTCATTAATAATGCAACTCGGAATTAGCATAAATGTCTTCTTCAAAACAACTTCTAAGTTAATACAGTTTGTAAACGTCAACCTGGACACTAACACATTCACTTTCAAAAGCACAGGCATTTGAGGGTAGCACTAGTGGACCCTTGAGTACTGACATTTACAGGCATGTGACCAGTTGTATTTTTGTTCCCCATATAAATCTGGGAAAAATCACATCCTGGATATTATTACCACATGACTTCAAGAACACATTGCATGTGCAACAGAACCACACGTTTGAAAAGAAACATCTACTAATCTACATTAATGATTAACTAGTTTTATTCAACTTTTCAAGCGGGCCAATTTGTGAGACAACAGCATGCATTACAACTGCATGAAAGCATAGGTTATTAATATTACAGTGCTCCTCTAGTAAACCTATCCAACCTTTCTGGAAAAAAGTCAACCTTTTTTCATGTTTTTGACTTATTATTAAAATTCTTTATATAATAAGTCAAAAACGTAAACAAAGTATGAATTAGAACTGTTGCCTTGGCAACTAACTGAAAACTAAAACTGAAAAATGTTTTAAAGCTAAATAAACAAAAACGAATTACGGACATCACATAAGATTAAACACAAATGTAATCTGAAACTATACAAATCAAATCAAATTCCTAATTTTAATAAATACTTTAATAGAATATATGTACAGTATATGTAATAAAGCACCACAAATTACTGCTATGACTATGCACTTTTTCAGAAACTGTAATAGCATGAAAGAGTAAGTTCATCTGTTAAATTAATAAACCACAGCTGCAGTTCTTGTGGTCAGTGAAATGGACTAAAAATATGCCACGCTGCTACATTTAGCAGCAAACTTTAGTTGGCATCACTCCGGGGCATTTATGATTCAGCAGGACCGGATCCACTCAGATTGTGTGTCAGATGACCCATAGCAGAGAACAACAAGTCCCTGGATATGCCAAAGTTTGTGGGATGGAATCTTAAAATATATTCATGTGGCCATTACATATAGACGTGTTATGAAAATGTATTCAGAAATACAAGTGGAACCACCTTGAATTCTTTTTGATTTTAACTAAAGGGATAGTTCACCCAAAAATGAAAATTCTGTCAGTATTTACTCATCCTCATGTTGTTCCAACCCTGTAAGATCTTTGTTCATCTTCGAAACACATATTGAGATATTTTTGATGAAATCTGAGAGCTGGATCACTCCTCCATACTAGTCCATAGGCTTCTTCAGGGATTGAAACTTGCCGGCCTTGAAAATATATTAAAGACATTGTTAAAATAGTCAAAGTGACTTCAGTGGCTCAATCTTAACTTTATCAAGCGAAAATATCAAAATATCTTCATTTGTGTTTTCCGAAGATGAACGGAGGTCTTACAGGGTTGGTACAGCATGGGGTGAGTAATTAATGACTTAATTTTAATTTTTGGGTGAACTAACCCTTTAAAGTCATTAAACATTGATATAAACCTGGATATAAACATTTAAACTTTCACTAACCTGACTTCCATCCATCCATATATCATCTTCCGCTCCATCCTGGGCCGGGTCACGGGGCAGCAGTCTAAGTCTGACTGACTTCATGGGATACAAAGTAACTACAACATAGGATATGCATACAGCTATATACAGGTGGGACAGTTTAATTGTTGATAAAATGTCCTGTCCTTTCCTATGTGTTTTGTGGGTCCAAAGTGTTATCTAAAGGACCTGTTCGCACGTGGTATTAAGATGGGTTTCGGTTCGGTTAAATCACAAGTGGACGGCTAAATACAGGTGTAAACAGGGTCTAAAACGTTTTGAGTTTGTCCACTTTTGAACACATTCAAAAACACATTCGACCAGCTGCTTTCATAGTGTAAACACTAGGGTTGGGTATCGAGAATCTAGTATCGATTGGAACCGGGACTAACTTTTCGGTTTTACCGGAATCGTTCAAAAGTTAAAATTTCGATTCCTAGTTTCGATATTCACAGTCCGCCGACTGGAAGAAGAAACCGCTGAACAACACCAATGAAGAAGCGTCTACTGGAAGTGTTGGCATAACCGCACGAGTCGAACATGAGTAGGTTGCGTTGGCAGTCCAAAGTGTGGCTTCACTTTTCTAAAAATAACGAAATCTCTGCAAAATGCTAAATTTTTGGCAAAAGGAGTACTTGTGACAGAAGGAGTATTTCCTTCAGAAAGACCGGTGGTTAGCAAGGTTAGCTAAACTTTTTTGACCCTGCCTCTTAAAAGAATCAGAATCGAGAATCGTTAGGAACCGAAATCGAAACAAGGAATCGGAATCAGAATCGTTCAAATTCAAACGATACCAACCCTAGTAAACACTCATGGGGTCGAATGTGTTTGAACAGCCACAAAAGACGCCTACTCTACGCCTACTAAACTAATGCATAAACATTACGGGAAGTGCGCTAGCCAGGCGGGTTTTAAACTTTTGTTGGCTGGTTTGAAAATTATACCAGGCACAATGTTCTCTTACCATTCCTGATTTCTAACACACACTCACAGCCAGAGCCGGATTAGGACCTCTGGGCACTGAAGCTCATGGACCCCCTCCCCTACCTGACAACCACACCCTCTAAAGGAGGCGATGAAAATGAAAAATATAGTGACAACCAGCAAAGGCAGCTTGAGATTCAGACAGAGAGAGATTTATCATAAGTGAAGCTGTCACCAGTAAACAACTAAACTCAGCCTATCTGCGTAATACATATGCATCTAAATTAACTCCACACCCTCTTCAAAAGGAAAGAGAGAAAGTGACAGTCTGACAGACGGAAAGAGAGTTAAGGTGAGGTAAATATGCATCACGTCATTCTCACAGAGACATTTCTAAAATACATTTACATTGTAAGTTCCTGTTATAATCACACATTTGCAGTGGAAAAGGTTTTGTTGATTATAAGCAAAGCATTGTAGTTATTTGCTCGCAATGCAGACGGGATGTTACACTGTGTATAGAGCTGTTCAGACGTGACATCCATTTGTAGGCCGAGACTGAAGGCTAGTTTGCCGTGGGTTCCCTCAGGAACTTCTAATGGATTTTTAGAGTAATGGTTTTGGACTTGTGAGTGAAATAAAGTTTGTGGTTAACACGACTTAAGAAGACTTTCCCATTTCGTACTAAAACATCAATTGCACACATACCTAAAGATGTGATTCTCGAAACCACACTGTGTGTGCTTTTAAAACAGAAGATCCTATAACAAGTAGCTAGTGCTAACTTACGTCGTGCAAAACAAATATATGAGGTACCGTGCTTGACCAATGCATTGGTTTTATCTTGTTATGTATCAAACACAAGAGTTTTAAAATTCATTTTTGTGGTATAAGTGTAATTCACCCCAAATATTAACCCCAACCTGAAATTATACAACACTTGCTCTCAACCATTATATATAATACATTTGATGGGGCATGTTGATAGACAAGTACAATTTTCCATATTTGACTGTAATCTGATTTTTTTTTTTATCAAACATGAATTGGGGCTCAGGTCAAGAAGCAGACAGACTGGCTAAACAGACTACTAGCTGTCTTGTCTGTTCCCCAAAATCCCAAATCAGGACATACAAAAAACTCCCAAACTCATGTAAGGGTAAAAATGTAAATGATGTTCAAGAAATAAAAAACAGGTGATTTGCTCTTATCATCCGATCATGGTTGCATCCTCTCTATCAGTTGATCTTAGAGCTGCATTTGACACCACTGACCACAACATTATTTTAAATACACTAGAAAACTATGTTGGCATTAGAGGAATTGCATTAGCATGGTTTAAATCATACTCATCTTACCGTTATCAGTTTGTAGCAGTAAATGAAGAGATGTCTCGCTCACAAGTTCAGTATGGCGTACCACAAGGCTCAGTGCTAGGACCACTGCTGTTCACTCTGTACATGCTACCCTTAGGAGATATCAATAGGAAACATGGCGTTAGTTTTCACTGTTATGCTGATGATACTCCGCTCTATATTTCTTTCACGCCCTGACAAAACTTACCAATTCACAAAATTAACGGAATGCATAGCTGATATAAAAATGGATGACTAGTAATTACCTACGTCTTAATTCTGAAAAAACAAAACAAAACAAAAACAGAGATTATAATTCTTGGACAAAAAACATCCTCATGTAATAACCTAGAATACTGTCTAACACTTAATTGATGCTCTGTCAAGTCTTCGTCGTCGGTTAGGAACCTGGGTGTGCTTTTTGATACCAATCTTTAATTTGAAAGTCACGTGTCTAGTATCTGTAAAACCGCATTTTTCCATTTCAAAAATACATCTAAATGCCGTCATAAGCTATAACAAATGAAGAACAATTAGTTCATGCATTCATGACATCAAGGCTAGATTATTGTAATGCTATAATGGGTGGGTGCCCTGCACGCTTAATAAACAAACTACAATGGGCCCAATATGCAGCAGATCGAGTTCTTACCAGAACCAGGAAGTATGACCATATCAGCCCGGTTCTGTCAACCCTGCATTAGCAGGATCTGTAGGATCATTTTTTAACCCCATGTTTACTACAGTCCACCCAATCTAGGCTGTATTCAGATCTGATGAAGGATCCGGACACAATGACAATGCAGACCTGAAGTGTCAACTCAGTCTCTCCCCTGTGAAGGCCTCCTTCCCTTTACCACTGTAGAGATAAAATGTTGACGGGATAATTCCGAAACATAACTCTTTATTATAAATGTATAAGGCCAGACAAGTAGTTTGTGGAGGGTTGGTTTGTAAAGAAGGACTACACGCCTGCACACATATATATTCAAACACGCACACCTATAGTAGACTAAACTACTTTTTTTTCCCCAAGGCTTGCACCTTGAAATCTATTTCAGGGTTTGTGTTCTGATTGTGCGGATGAGCGGGCCAGAGAGTGTTGAGTGATTTCTGTTAGAACGGTGTCTGTGTTAGTGGCCCCCAATAACTAATGGACAGAAAAGTTTATAAAAGCTACTTACCAGTAAATGTCCCAATTGAACTAGGCCTAATCCTGACTTAAAGCCTTGTCTGTGAAACTGGGTCTATTTTTTTGTATTGTTTCATAGTATACTTCATACAGTTATATACAAATACATTATGGTAGTATACAGTACATGGCTATGCATTTATATACTAACACTTTTCCTGAAAGATTAATTTACGTTATTAAAAAAATAAGATTAAATATTATTTATAGTATCCGCAATACATTCTATGTGCAATCAGATTTTCAACAGCTATGGTCAACCAATATCAACCAGTAATATGACATCCAACAGCAACACACAATTAGGCTACTTGGCTGCCTCCTTTATTTTGAGGAGACCATGGAAACACCAAAGAGTAAAAAAGTAATTAAAAAAGTAATTATTCAGTTGATCTATAATTTGATATGATTTGTGAATTCCATACATCTCTACGAATGAACAACATCTATCCAGTCCGAAATTCACATCTGAAATTTCCGCACGTTAAAAAAAAAATCCGACCTCATGTTATGTCAATCACGCTTGCACACCGCCTCAGAAACTTTCGTCCATCATAAAAAAATTTGGATCAGGTTCGATTTTCTGCGTTTTTCTCATCCACAGCCAGCATTTTGAGAGATTTTTTTTTTGACAATTCAGGGCCGGGGGAGCTTGTCCTATGGAGCTCGTCCGCACATCATTGCACATATGCGCAGTGCTTTCAGTTTCAGTTTTCAATTCCAATCAAGTGTTTATGTTCTCTTCTCTCAATTGGATGATGAAAGGAATAACCTCCCCTTTCAATCAGATTGAAATTTTAGTATCGATTAAAAGGTGTGATTGAGCAGCAATTCGGTAACTAAAGTATTATTTGGGTACAACGTATAACTTGTAGCCTATACAGCTGTTCTGTCTGCCCAGCGCTTCCACCGGGCCATGTGCGTGTGTATGTCCATACCTTATAGACATAGGCTACTGACAGTCTCTGTTCAAAATCGATTGGTTCACGGAAATTGGTGGTCTTGTTTTTAAAATCGCAAGTAAAGCATCAAACTGTTCCACTGACATTCTGAGGTAAATTTTGAATCGCTCGGGATAAATTCACAACTCCTTGATAAGGAGGTGCTTCCTCTCGGCACAATTTCAGGATTGGATGAATGTAATATTTTCTCTTTCTTCTCTTTTCAATAAGAGAGAGGACAACAAAATCATCCTCACTGCTTGACGAATCCATTTTGTATTTTTGTGTTTTTCCCGCAAAGGTTTAATAAATATGCATCGGACTCAGTGTGCAAGGTTTCTGTGCGTGACACATTTTTAGGCTGACGAACACGAAAACGCATACGAAAATTTCGTACTCACTGTGCAATGGCCTTTAAGCTTCGTCTTTGTTATTGGTTTGAAAATGCGCCCTCTGGTGGCGAAAAAATTACAGATTGTACCTTTAACAATTTTTACAATACATCTTTAACACGGTTATAACATCCCTGAGTATGATTTCTGCCCAAGTCCCATCGTACTCTCCCATGATTCTCCGAAATCAAGGCACCATCAAGCTAAGTTTTGAATAAACGACCTGGTGAGAAAATTACATACAGTAGTGTGCCTTAAATATATATTTTTTTTTTTGCAGAAACCACAATTGTTTTCTTAGGATTCTTTGATGAATATAAAAATTGAAAAAGAACAGCAGTTACAAATCTGAAATACAAATCTTTTGTAAGACAACGCAAGAGTCTTTATATTGTGACGCTTTACTTTTAAAAGTAACTTTTTCCAAAGCAGATGATGCCATGTAGGATATAAATGCACTATTTGAGGTTATCCATTATTAATTTATTTCTATGAGTGAACATATCCAACAATAGGAGGATTAGTACAGTGATAAACAGAGTAGCTTTCGGCTGGTTATGTGATCTCAACATGACCGCAACATGCTCTGTGTCAAATAAAATAGCATTTATACGGCTACTGATGTGAGTGGAGTCAGTACATCAAAAGCCCTATTAATTAATTTACGAATAAAAATGACTGAGTGCACCTTTAAATCTATGTACTATATAGGCCTAAATATCTGACAGATTTTTTATTTGTTGGGGATCAAAAGGCTGTCAGCAAAGCACGTGGGTTAATGTCAAGCATGATCCCGCTGACATGTGTCGCAGCTCCAGGTGTTTCTTTAATTCGTGTTAGATGTATCAAACGTGCTGTTTGTTTTTTCCAAGCATTCATGATTCAGATTCTGCAGTGGTCTGTAGTGCGTGAAATGCAGGAGTGCCCCCTGATGGGAGCCGGAGGTAGTGCGCTCTGCTGCTGACACCTCTTCATCGTGTGGAGGTCTGACTGTGTGTGTGTGTCGTGTGTGTGTGGGCTCGGCTATATGAATCATTCCCTCAGCCAGTGAGGGGGTGGTGTGTGTGTGTGTGTGTACTGACAGAGAAAGCAGATGTTCTCTGCTTTTGGAAGACACACAAAGTACTCAGATAGAGAGAGAAAGATGGAGAAAGAGAGGGAGACGAATCAATGAAGATGTTATAAAAACAGTAGAGCCGCTTTTATGATGGATTTCCGTTAAGCCGCAGGTGAAAATGAGAAAGTGCACGACTGATACGGTCTCTTTACATCTCCACAGACTCATCGCAACCCTGAATGGGAGAAAAAACCCAAACAAAAAAAGAGGGGAAAAAAGACAACCCTCATAGGAAATACTGCTCAATTTTCATGACCTTGTTTAAGGTCAAAAACAAGACAGATAAAATAATACAGGCTTATCTCTCACCTAATAGATATATATTGGCATTACACAGCTAATATATGTCTAAGGATTTTTCAGCTGCCACATGACTTGATACTATCTTTTCTCATGGGGATTCATTCAACTCAAGTGAGAATGATGATATTAATGGGCAGAGTGCACATCAATTCATGATTACCAATAGGAAAACTTGTTACTTTCTTAAAATGGGCATGAAACAGAAGTGATCATCTTTTTTTCCCTATTGTGATGTGTAGACAAGTGAAATGGCTTTTTGAACAAAACAAAATAAAGTGTGGAACTTGAAATTTGTCCATGTGGAATTGATTGGACGGTTGTGGTTTTCTATTGGTGGATCTCACGTGAGTGACAGGTTGTCCCGCCCTCACGCCAGTGGAGATCACATCAGAGAAGATGTCATTGAGGGGAAGATATTTTGATTAAAGATTATGAGAGCATTTCAATGGATATATTCTATAAAGAATTATGTTCATGAATATATAATTTATAATAAACACGGCAATATTCTAAAAAAAAAACACAAGAGATGCCAATTTGTTTTATGGTGACTTTAAACCCCAACTTTCTGAATTGGGTGTTTTTCAGTTAAAGAATAGAGGTGAAAACTAATGAGTATTGTTTAGAATAAGATGTTAAATGTCCAACTCAGTTTGTAGACATTTTGTTTAATAAAACGCTAAGAACACTTATTAATGTCAGGAATGAAAAACAGGGCGAGAAATATGAAATTATGCAGTGAAAAACTTGACACTAGAAATATTACAAATATTTTGGGGTAATTGAAAAGATGAAGTAATTGAAATCTTAAATGAAAATGAGAAAACTAAACTAATACTACAAAAGCTAATAAAAATGTCAGAAGCACATCAAATTATAATATTACTAAAACTAAAATTAAAGTAAAAAAGGGACAATATTAAAATAGAAGCTAATTTAAAATATTAATAAATACTATATAATAGTATAAATAATACTAAAATAACACTGCATCATAATTGAAGTTTACAAACTCATAATTCATCTCAATATTTCATGGCCAATAAACTTAATTTTCCTCTAGCTCAGGAATGATTAGTCCATCATGACAACGCTGAAAAAAAAATGCACAAGCAGAAAGCTGGTAGTTAATTAATTTGCCAAATAAAATATTAGGTTACCTGAACAATCTACCGATTTGTCATTGGTTGGTCGAACAGAAAGTCCCGTGCGTGACAGGTTGTCCCGCCCTTACGCCGGTGAACACATCATCAGAGAAGATGTCATTGAGGGGAAGATAGTTTTGATTAAAGATTATGAGAGCATTTCAATGGATATATTCTATAAAGAATTATGTACATGAATATATAATTTATAATAAACACGGCAATATTCTATAAATAAAAAATAAAAACACAAGAGATGCCAATTTTGTTTTATGGTGACTTTAAACCCCAACTTTCTGAATTGGGTGTTTTTCAGTTAAAGAATAGAGGTGAAAACTAATGTGTATTGTTTAGAATAAGATGTTAAATGTCCAACTCAGTTTGTAGACATTTTGTGTAATAAAAAATAGATATGCGTTTGCTTGAATAGACTACTTGTGTGCAACCAAACTATATTTCACATCATTCTCTTTGGTAGCACAGATACAGATAAGGCATCAATTACACACACACACACATAATGTGCACACTTTGGTCTTTTTATGTTGCTTTAGGACTAAGAACTATTATTAATGTTAGGAACAACAGAGGGAGAAATTATGCAGCGAAAAACTTGACACTAGAAATACTAAAAATATTTTGGGGTAATAGAAAAGGTGAAATAAAACAAAATAAAACTATAAGATGAAAAGCTTAAATTAAAATGAGAAAACTAAAACTAATACTACAAAAACCTTAAAAAAAAATACAGAAGCACATCAAATTATAATATTACTAAAACTAAAATTAAAGTTAAAACATACAATATAAAAATAGAGGCTAATTCAAAGCTAATTCATATTGATAAATACTATAACAGTATAAATAATACTAAAATAACACTGCGTCATAATTGAAGTTTACAAACATATTTTCTTCTCAAGATTTCGTGGCCAATAAACTTCATGGACATACTATCATTCCTGAGCTACAGGATAATAACATCATGACAACACTGAAAAATATGCACAGGCAGAAAGCTGGTTATTAATTAATTTGCCAAATAAAACATTAGTTTATGATCTGAACAGTCTACCGATTAGTCATTGGTTGGTCGAATAGAAAGTCCCACCTGAAACTCACACTATTGGTTGAAACAGTGTTGCAGTGTCGAGATTTTAAATAAATAGTCACAGTTGAAAAGGTTGCATCTTGTGCTTTATAGCACCATTGAGCCCTGAGTATATACACAAAATTATTATTGTTGTGTTGATTAAGTAAAAGAAATCTGATTAGCAAAGATCCGACTTTTATTAAACATTTTAAAATGTCCTGTCCTGATCTGCACCTCAGGCGTCATGAAGCGACACCATTAGGATGCTTAATAATGGCTATTTCTCTTTGTCCTTGGCTGATTCTCAGTGTCTATCCTCTCTAATTAACTCCAAACCTCTGACTGCTGATCAGCAGGAGAAATCCACGCTGCCTTTATATTCCAGGGCTTCCTCTGAAAACAATGTGGTGCACCCACATTACACAGACTCACCCGTAGCGATGCACATGCGCATGTCCTCTTCCTCACGGTTTCTTGTTATCCTTCTTCATCAGAGAGCTGGATCCATCTCCTTCAAAGGAAAAGAGGGCAGCTATCAAATTGATGACGAATGCGCTGTTTGCAATGTATTATAAATGCAGAAAGAGAGGAGTGGAAAATAGGCATAGGACATACTGTCCTTCATGAAAACACACACCTTTGTTTCAGTATTCCAGCAATCCCTCCGTGTACCTGCTGGTGAAATCAAATTAAGAGAGAACGGCAAGGCCCCTGTCAAAGCACAAAAAAGGTAATTAATTCCAGAGTTAAAGCTCAAACACAGTTTCAAAGCCCTCTGTCAATGTTACGCTCGCGGCCCACGGTAATTGTCACCGGAGTCCATCACTACCTTTACTCACATCTGCCAGTTCAGCATTTCAAAAGCACCTAAAAGTAGAGACTATGCTAACTTAACCCTCAGGTGCTCTTCGGTCATTTCTGACTGAAAAATTTTTCTTTAAAAATCACAGCTTCATCGTAATGTTACGAAACTTGGTGACTTTTATGGCATTGGGTATGTGAACGCAAAAAAATGTGAGGTCATGATCCGAGCAGACTAAGTGGTCGTAAAAAATAGTCACACTTGTGCTCTTCGGTCAAAAATGACCGGCCATAGGAAATGAATGGGAAATTTGAGAAAAACTTTGAGAATTTTTGTGTGTACAATCTACAAATCGGCCATCGATGCAGAAAAAAAGTGCTCAGCATTGAAGGGGTGACACTCTAAAACATCAAGAGTGCAAAACAGACATACCCACCCCTACACACACACACACACACACACATACATACTTTTATACACAAAAACACCAATAAATTGTTATTAGAGAAATCTGTTTCGAATATAACCAGATGGTGCTAATTTTCTTCTTCTTCTTCTAAAAAAAAAAAAAATTTCTGAAGGCCTAGACTCTATATTAAACTAAAATACTGCATTAAATTTTTTTTTAAATAATATATATATAAAAAATATATTTTTTTCCAATGGCAAAAATAAACCATAAATATTGCATAAATATTAATAAATTCAATTAAATTGTCTCAAAATACTAAATTAAAAAGAATAAATATTATAGAACAAAAATCAATTGCACTGGTTTTACTGGGATGGAGAAAGTTTCATTTTTAGGTGTACGGTCACTTTTGACCGGGAAGATAACAAGTGTGACTCCAAAACGAAGAGCACTTGAGGGTTAAAAGGTGAAGACCTAATGAAATTATTGAAATAATGACTTTTCCCATCCGTTATTGTTCGTTTCAACAGATAGTCCCGCCCCAAACTCACACTATTGGTTTAGTCAATGTTGCTCTGCATCTGAATACGTTTACTTCCATACTATATAGTATGTGGAAAAAATGGTATGCCAAAAGAGTAGCATGTCCGATTCATAGTATTCGAAAAACAGGCAAAAATTATCCAGATGAGCTACTAAAGGTAGCGACAATAGCACTATACTGTAGCATGACAAAATGTCTAGAGCAGTGGTAACATTAGCGAAATTTTTCAGACAAAGCTGCAATCAGACATAGACGTGCAATTCAACCCGTTGCAAAATCTGTATGTGAAAAAAAAGTCCAATTGCTTGCGGAAATTTGATGAACAACATTAAATGTTACCCCACCTTTATGATAAATGGTTATCATCTGCAGATAACACATCTTGTTTAATGATTCAGAATTCACACAAGCGCCCTTAAGTTTGGAGGTTGTATGTGCAGCAGGACTATGCATTTACCAAAAATGGGAGACCGTTCGAACATTTTTGGAAGTGCTTTGTTCTTTTGCGTTTGGTTATTTTTTTAAGGAAATCCGGCTTGTTGATTAACCAAATGTAAAACCAACAGAGAGATTGTTTAGCGCTATTTTTTTATGTTTTAAACGTTGTTTGGCGGAAATACGCATTGAATTTGTTGGTTTCAAGGAGGGGATGCACACCTGTGAAAACTTCTGAAAAAAAAAACAACATTTCTGAAGTGTCGAAAAGTCTAATTTATTTTAGCACATTCGGCTCAAACTTTGGATAAAAGTAGGCTATCAGCTAGATAAATAAGTATACATTTATTTAAACTGGTTTAAAGAAATATGCTGAAACGTCCTTGAACTATATTTCACAGCATTGTCAGCAAACAATCAATATTGTTATATCTGTGATAGCAGCATGGCACGTCTGTACAAAGGCTGGAATCAAACCAACATGGGTTCTCAGAATATCACCAGTAACACACGCCTCCAGCCCTCGAAATGTGAATAAACAGATTAGAAGTGAAGAAATATTGCCTCAGACAGGGTGTGTGTACAAAAACCAAACAAGTTTATCTCACTTTCCTTCTTCATAGCGTGTGCATCTATACTGTAATCTACATACAAAGTGATCTCCATATTTAGCCTAGCCTACTTTTTTTTCTGTGAAATACAGAAAACATGATTTGGCTCATTCTAAATTCAGAAGCTGGCATTTTACTTTTATTGTTTGTGAGTTTATAAATTACTCTGTACTGGACTGTGTTTAAACGGGCCAATATGCACTTTCCATTTGTTTGTGACGAATCATTTATTGAAAAGGGTTTGATTGCATGCAACTGATTATACACTCACCTAAATGATTATTAGGAACACCTTTTCAATTTCTCATTAATGCAATTATCTAATCAACCAATCACATGGCAGTTGCTTCAATGCATTTAGGGGTGTGGTCCTGGTCAGGAAAATCTCCTGAACTCAAACTGAATGTCAGAATGGGAAAGAAAGGTGATTTAAGCAATTTTGAGCGTGGCATGGTTGTTGGTGCCAGACGGGCCGGTCTGAGTATTTCACAATCTGCTCAGTTACTGGGATTTTTCACGCACAACCATTTCTGGGGTTTACAAAGAATGCTGTGAAAAGGGAAAAAACATCCAGTATGCGGCAGTCCTGTGGGCGAAAATGCCTTGTTGATGCTAGAGGTCAGAGGAGAATGGGCCGACTGAGTCAAGCTGATAGAAGAGCAACTTTGACTGAAATAACCACTCGTTACAACCGAGGTATACAGCAAAGCATTTGTGAAGCCACAACATACACAACCTTGAGGCGGATGGGCTACAACAGCAGAAGACCCCACCGGGTACCACTCATCTCCACTACAAATAGGAAAAAGAGGCTACAATTTGCAAGAGCTCACCAAAATAGGACAGTTGAAGACTGGAAAAATGTTGCCTGGTCTGATTAGTCTCGATTTCTGTTGAGACATTCAGATGATAGAGTCAGAATTTGGCGTAAACAGAATGAGAACATGGATCCATCATGCCTTGTTACCACTGTGCAGGCTGGTGGTGGTGGTGTAATGGTGTGGGGGATGTTTTCTTGGCACACTTTAGGCCCCTTAATGCCAACTGGGCATCGTTTAAATGCCACGGCCTACCTGAGCATTGATTCTTACCATGTCCATCCCTTTATGGCCACCATGTACCCATCCTCTGATGGCCACTGTCCAGCAAGATAATGACCTGTCACAAGTTCGAATCATTTCAAATTGGTTTCTTGAACATGACAATGAGTTCACTGTACTAAGATGGCCCCCACAGTCACCAGATCTCAACCCAATAGAGCATCTTTGGGATGTGGTGGAACGGGAGCTTCGTGCCCTGGATGTGCATCCCACAAATCTCCATCAACTGCAAGATGCTATCCTATCAATATGGGCCAACATTTCTAAAGAATGCTTTCAGCACCTTGTTGAATCAATGCCACGTAGAATTAAGGCAGTTCTGAAGGCGAAAGTGTGTCAAAGTATTATGGTGTTCCTAATAATCCTTTAGGTAAGTGTATATGATGTTAAATAACTATACACACTGACGCCATGGGCTAGTCAGGCAAGCTTAAAATTAACCTTGTTTTTTTTAGAGCGCAAGTTAACATCAGTGGTCTTTTCACATGATAAAACACAATCACTGTCAACGTGGGAATTAAGCTTGTGATTCCGCATGACAAATGAAACAGAAATATTACTTGAGGCTCTTTAAAATATGATTCAAGCTCTATTGGAGAGTTCACATGAAGATGCAAACATTATGACTCCTGAAAATTACACTCTTTGAAAGATAACATATATTATGAAAAAGATTTATCAAAATATGCCATGCATGATGATCACAGCATCTTTAAATCCCCAAACATGCTGACACTACAGCTTTGTGTGGTCAGCAGTTTTGCTGCCTGACTATATTGACCCTCGGGAATATGAACTACACTTTAGCATACCTTGTGATTGAGGTAATATAAAGTTACATTTTGTTGACGTTTTTGGTGACGTACACACCCAACTCAGAAACTCAGTTATCATTTTCACGTCCTGTGTCATGTTGTTTAAAGGAGTATTGCGTTGTGTATAGATTTATATATAAATCTATACACAATATATACATGAAAATATTTCTTAAATATATACAAGCATGTGTGTATTTATATATATATAAAATAATTATACACAGTGCACCCACATATATTATGAAAACACAAACTTTTATTTTGGTTGCGATTAATTTGCGATTAATCATTTGATAGCCCTACTAATGGCTGCCGTACGGATGTAAGCCCACGTAGACGAGAACGCGCATGACCCGCCAAATCAGACTCGAATCCTCCACACACAATTCACCATTTGCAGTCACGTGACTACAATGGATACCTGGCGGGCAACAAACGCTGACAAAATGGCGACAAATAGTGGCCAGCCAGGGGAATTGCAGCCTTGCAAATTTCCAATACTATCAATTAAATATTTAGACCATGTTACCGAATGTTGAAATTAGATATAAAAAAAAGATTAACATACTCGGAACATGTGATCCATACACAGCACCAGCTGATGTTTTTGCTTTGAAGCTGGCAAAGTCTCTACCAGACTTGGAGTTTGGAGAAATTTACATAAGTTATATCTAATAGAGAATCCGTCACCTTACACTGTACAAAAAAATGAAAGCCTACAAAAGTACAGATAGCTATCTTTTTTTCAAGAGCGGATGGGTTAACAACGCTGTAGTATGGGAGGTGAAAAACAGGAATACCTTTTCCATTCGTGACATCTTTTCCATCGTGTGATGAAGTCTTCATCTGAATATGTACACCTTGCCTGCTGGCAAATAAGTAGTAAAAAATTAAAAACGTATGCCAACTGTATCATATATGGCTAGCGGGATGTCAAACATTATAGCATACCTGCTTATTCACTCCACATAGCATCAGACAACAGACAAGAGCAGCCGGGGCAGCGAAATGTGTATAATATAATCCTGTTAGCAATCTGTTAGGCTGTAATGTAGTATAGTAATAAGTGTACGATACGATAGCATGCAAAATAACTGTAAGTAATAAGTAGATGCAGTGCAACAGTAACGTGTCATTCATACTCGATGTATTCATCTTCTAATTTCATATCAAATCACATTCAAATGAACGTGTTCTTGCCACCTAGGGGCGGAGATGGGTAGGATTAGGGGTGGGGTTAGGGATCAGGGGTCAGAGATGCGTAGGTTTAGGGGTGGGGTTAGGGATCAGGGGTCAGAGATGGGTAGGTTTAGGGGTGGGGTTAGGGATCAGGGGTCAGAGATGGGTAGGTTTAGGGGTGGGGTTAGGGATCAAGGGGCAGAGATGGGTCGGATTTACGGGTGGGGTTAGGGATCAGGGGTCAGAGATGGGTAGGTTTAGGGGTGGGGTTAGGGATCAAGGGGCAGAGATGGGTAGGTTTAGGGGTGGGGTTAGGGATCAGGGGTCAGAGATGGGTAGGTTTAGAGGTGGGGGTTAGGGATCAAGGGGCAGAGATGGGTAGGTTTACGGGTGGGGTTAGGGATCAGGGGTCAGAGATGCGTAGGTTTAGGGGTGGGGTTAGGGATCAGGGGTCAGAGATGGGTAGGTTTACGGGTGGGGTTCAGGGATCAGGGGTCAGAGATGGGTAGGTTTAGGGGTGGGGTTAGGGATCAGGGGTCAGAGATGGGTAGGTTTACGGGGTGGGGTTAGGGATCAGGGGTCAGAGATGCATAGGTTTAGGGGTGGGGTTAGGGATCAGGGGGCAGAGATGGGTAGGTTTAGGGGTGGGGTTAGGGATCAGGGGTCAGAGATGCGTAGGTTTAGGGGTGGGGTTAGGGATCAGGGGGTGGAGATGGGTTGGGTTAGGGGTGGGGTTAGGGATCAGGGACGGAGATGGGTAGGTTTAGGGGTGGGGTTAGGGATCAGGGACGGAGATGGGTAGGTTTAAGGGTGGGGTTAGGGATCAGGGACGGAGATGGGTAGGTTTAAGGGTGGGGTTAGGGATCAGGGACGGAGATGGGTAGGTTTAGGGGTGGGGTTAGGGATCAGGGACGGAGATGGGTAGGTTTAAGGGTGGGGTTAGGGATCAGGGGCGGAGATGGGTAGGTTTAAGGGTGGGGTTAGGGATCAGGGGACGGAGATGGGTAGGTTTAGGGGTGGGGTTAGGGATCAGGGGACGGAGATGGGTAGGTTTAAGGGTGGGGTTAGGGATCAGGGACGGAGATGGGTAGGTTTAAGGGTGGGGTTAGGGATCAGGGACGGAGATGGGTAGGTTTAAGGGTGGGGTTAGGGATCAGGGACGGAGATGGGTAGGTTTAGGTATATGTAAGGTGGGAGGAGTTGGGTCTGGATCCAACTCCTCCCCTGGATTTCGTGTTCTGCAGTGAGGATCATGTCTTTATCCCTTAAAACTCATCTTTGATCACCAAAAGAACATCCCTATTATATCTTATCTTAACAAAAAAATGAAAGCTTATCGAACTTGGATCAGTTTATACAATTTATTATGTTTGCTGAAAGCACAGACACACTTAAATTGTTAAGTTGATAGATTTTTCCCGCATAAGCGGAGTGATTTGGGTTGCACACTCTAATATGCAAATTAGGATCTAGCCATAGCCCCAACAACACTGGGACGTGAAGTGCTTTATGATTTGTCCTGTTATTTTTGAGAGCAAAAGGCCCAAAGGGTTGTTAATTCATCATGGATTTAAAACGGGATATAAATGGATGAGGAATACTGCCCTTTACTTAAGAGCAATTGTCTAGAAATCATTAACTTCGGTTCAATTAATTTAAGCTTTTTATTCATCTTCCTCAAATGCTCCACAGAGGGAAAGAAAATATTAAAACAGCGAGAGAAACCGTTGGTTAAGCATAAAAGGCTTCATCACACAGATAATAAAAGAGTAGATTTAATTCTCGCTCTGTATATGCAAAACACCAGATTCATTAAGCTGAAAACTAAACTTAAAATCATCATCAGAACTTTTAAACCACACAAGGGTTTCATGAAAAAATAAAGTTTCCATAAAACAATGTTTTATAAAAATATTTTTCCCAATGTAACCCAAGTTACAAGATTACATTTTGAGATATAATCTATTTACAGGTTTATGGAAATCTTGATAGGTTGTTGCCTACACTTTAACTTTTGCTTTCGTTAACAAAACATTCACAATTCATCTTTCCTTCATTACTAGAACGTATTCATTTATTAGTGTTTAAATCATGCTTACAGTACATTTTCATTATTAGTATTCAACTCGCGGAATAAAGGTGGGGTGTAACACATCTGACATTTTAGGGAGCCCTTTCAGAGTCATAAAGGTGTCTGAGAGATGGATGAGAGAAGAGAGTGTGAAGCCAGAGCATCAGTGGAATAAAGAAAAAAGGAGCGGGAGAAAGTGAATTAGATTAACCCTTTCTTAATCTCTTTCTTGACCCTTAAAAAATGGTAACCACAGTTTCTGCTAAAATACCATTAACTTGTGGTTATTTGTTATTTCCCTCCAAATACAATATTTCTGAAAGGTTATTTTCTTCAGTTGAAGATTATCTTCTTTATAGTTTTATGGCTTTCAAGTGATTTTTAGAGCCTTTACCATTTTTGTGTTGTGACCTTAGTGTCAAGACAGTTAAAGGAGTAGTTGACTTTTGAAAAAACTTTTGCTGATAATTT
The DNA here is from genome assembly GCA_030378365.1 of Hybognathus amarus. Classification (NCBI taxonomy): domain Eukaryota; kingdom Metazoa; phylum Chordata; class Actinopteri; order Cypriniformes; family Leuciscidae; genus Hybognathus; species Hybognathus amarus. The sequence continues at coordinate 8,357 of JAQIUQ010007126.1, read as the reverse complement.
ACTCACCCCCATGTCATCCAAGATGTCCATGTCTTTCTTTCTCCAGTCGAAAAGAAAATAAGGTTTTTGTTGAAAACATTCCAGGATTTTTCTGCATATAATGGACTTTAATGGGAACCAAACGGGTCAAGGTTCAAAAGACAGTTTCAGTGCAAACTGCAAACTGTTTTGTTCAAACTCGTTCATCAAAATGAACAAATCTTTTTCCGAGTCAATTTGTTCGCTTCATTCATTGAATGAACCAAATGACTCGGAAAAGATTCATTCATTTTGATAAACGAGTTTCACAGAACAGAGCAAAGCGACCATTTGAGCTTATAAAACTGAGCGAATCGCTTCGCTTGATAAGACCCTTATTCATCGTCTGGAATCGTTAAAGCCCTCTAAACAGTTTGCAGTTTGCACTGAAACTGTCTTTTGGACCTTGAACTGTTTGGTTCCCACTGAAGTCTATTATATGGAGAAAAACACTGGAATGGTTTTGCTTTACCTCTGCGTAACTGTGCAGAAAGAATATTGTTCTTTCTCTATCTAAAATCAAATAAACTGCGCATAAAACATTCACTACTCAACTTAGAACTGGCATAAAGTTGGTTTGACGTTGGACGTTCGATTTTCGCAAATTTAGGTTCATCTGGGTGTCAGCTATGCACACCTTTTACATTTTTGATATTGATTACAATTACCTGCTAAATCATATTTATCCTTCTACTTAATAAATATGTCTGACCAGCTATAGATGCTCCATTTTCATAGTTACCAAACATAAAACATTCAGACACATTATAGTAATGAGAATTTTGAGGCAAAGTTTGCTAAATCATCATGAAAATAAAGAAGCAATGCAAAGACTTGAGTTGGAAACAATAGAAAAGATTCTAGAAATAGGCTTCAGTTTTGTATGCAAAATACATTGTATTTGTGATGTGTTTTGTGAGATTCACCCAAGTGTTTTTTTATAAATAAAGGATCCTATGTGTGCTATATCATAAAGAACAGCCTCAGTGAGAGTGAGAAAAAAGATTTATGAATGGGTGACTGAACAAGCAAAAAACAAAGGTAAGGAGTCTCTGGTGAGAAGTGGAGTGTGTTTTATAACGCAGGTGTGTAGAAGACTTCTCCACAGGCCAGTCGGCGCATGAGCTCTTTCCATAGAAGGTCTCTCTCCATCTGCACTCCTTTCATAAAGCCACGGTTCTCCTGTGCCCGGCGGGACAGATAGGGAATCACCTCGTTCACCGAGACCATACGGAACATACTTGTACACCAGGGAATCCTGCTTGAGCTAGAGATGCGAACAGACAAGAAAATAATATCAATATTTTTGTGGGGTTTGTTTTTGTGGGGGTTTTTTTTATATCCCTATCATTGGCATACATTTTATAACTGTACTTTTGGTAACACTTATATTGAATACTTAGCCTACATTACAAGTACATATTAAATGCATACCAATTCAATGATTTAATGTAAATACAATTCTTATATACACTACAGATTGATTAAAAAGTTTAAGGTCGGGTAAGATTTTTTTTATGTTTTTAAAAGAAGTCTCTTCTGCTCACCAAGGCTGCAATTTTTTGATAAAAAATACACAAAAAACACAGTAATATTGTGAAATATTATGACAATTTAAAACGGCTTTTTTATGTTAATATATATTAAAATGTAATTTATTCCTCTGAAAAAAAGCTGAATTTTCAGCATCATTACTCCAGTCTTCAGTGTCACATGATCCTTCACAAATCACTCTAATATGATGATTTTATGCTCCAAAAACATGTATGATTATTATCCATGTTGAAAACAGTTTTTTTACATTTTTATTTCAGGATTCTTTGATGAATAGAAAGTTCAAAGAACAGCATTTATTTAATTAGAATCTTTTCTAACATTATAAATGTCTTTACTGTAACTTTTGAGCAATGTAACTCATCCTTGATGAATAGAAGTATTGATTTCTTATTTATTTCCCCCAAAATAAAATACAAATTCTTACTGACCCCAAACTTTTTAAAGGGTAGTGTTTAATGTAACAAAAGCTTTCCATTTCAGATAAAAGCTGTTCTTTTGAACTTTCTATTCATCAAAGAATCCTGAAGTAAAAATGTAAAAAACTGTTTTCAACATGGATAATAATCATACATGTTTTTGAGAGCATAAAATCAGCTTTTTTTCAGTGGAATAAATTACATTTTAATATATATTAACATAAAAGTCATTTTAAATTGTCATAATATTTCACAATATTACTGTGTTTTTTGTGTATTTCTTATCAAAAAATTGCAGCCTTGGTGAGTAGAAGAGACTTCTTTTAAAAACATAAAAAATCTTACCAACCTTAAACTTTTGATACATAACTTAACTATATATATAAAAAAAATATTTTGTATATGTTAGGTTAAGTATATATATTATTATATACTTTAAAATTTGCCTATACTTTTTTTTTCTAAATTAATAGAAAAATGTATATATATATATATATATATATATATATATATATATATATATATATATATATATATATATATATATATATATATATATATATATATATATATAAAGAGTTCAGATGCAAAAGCCTCTGCAAATGCCATTTGAAATTTTCTTCTAAAATGACGCATTTTTTATCAAGCTTGTATATTTAAGTTCAGTAATTTCATTTAAATGGACAATTAATAGGTAATCTTCATTGCCATTTAAGTGAAATTACTGAACTTAAATATACAAGCTTGATAAAAATGATCATTTTATAAGAAAATTTCAAATGACATTTAGAGGCTTTTGCATCTGTAACTCTTCATATATATATATATATATATATATATATATATATATATATATATATATATATATATATATATATATATATATATATATATATAACCCTTAAATATATATATACATATATTTTTAAGGGGTTTATATTGAAATAAAGGAAAGATAAAGAAACATGAAACAAGTACAACAATGAAAGAAAATATACTAAATTGCATAAATTATACTAAATTATTTGAATCCACAATACTTTTTTTATATCATTTTTTTATACTTAAAATAAAATAAGCATTAACTAAAATAAAAAAATAACAATACTTATTTTTCATTTTGATGTTCAAAAATAACTAAACAAACTGAAATTTAAATGAACAAAAACTACATAGACAAATAAAAAAAATGATGAAAACACAAAAAGAGATGAATAAAGAGATAAAAAACAATTACAAAAAAATTAATAGTATCTCAATTACAATAAAATAACACTGGTTTAAAATTAACTAGCAGTATTGTAAAGTTTTGCTGTGATTTCACTAACGTGATCACAGAAGTGAATTTAGAAACTGTGTTTGTGTGTGTGTGTGTGGTTCACCTAACGGAAAGCTGATTTGGTCACACATTCCCAGGAGCTGGCCGAAGTACACCTTCTTATCTGTGGGTGGCAGACCCATTTCATTCATCCTGTTAGACCATAAACACACAGAGCGCCGTCACAGAAAGTGAAAATGAGAGACGCCCCTTCGCCAAGGTCATTTAATACCGGATACATTCCGGTGATTGCTCACTCAAACTTTCACACCGTCTTAATCGGTTACAGCCATTACACGCAGGGACAGAGACACATTCTGAGACACTTAGGCTGATGTTAAGTGTGAATTGATGTAAGAGGAGGATGACTAGTGTGTACTTCCATACGAATCATGCCCTGGCGACACTCTTTGACATTGTGACAGAGAATGTTAACGACATCTGTCATCGGGACACCTTTGTCAAATGAGGTTACACCCCTAAGGAGTGATTACATAAAATTAATGATTGAACATTACATTATTAATTTACACAAATTAATTTACTCCCAGTGGGATCTAAATGCACCTGGTTATCCAAAGGAGAATCATATATCAGAAGAACAGGACCTAAATTACACTATAAATGTGAGTTTTTCTCTGCTTAATATCTCTCAACTTTGTCACTTTATGATATCTAACACATATCAATATGCAGTCATTTCATTTTGTAACTTTTCTACACTGTAAAAATGTTTTTTTTTTGGTGAAGTAAATACTAGTGAAAAAAACAAAACAAGGTAATTTACATGAAAAAGTTAGTTCAGGCAAAAAAAAAAAAAAAAAGTAAATTCCATATCAGTACTTAATTCAAGCGAGTAGAAATTAAAGTGTAAATATCAACTCAATAAAATTAAGTACAAATTACTCAACTTTTCTGATACTGGGGTTCCCATCATGCACTGGACCATGAATAATTAATGTGGTTCATTTTTCAATGTTTTCCAGCTGTATTTACACTGTTTTATCATTGTTTTTTGTTGTCAGTATTAGTAACTTGCAATTTTGTGACATTTCGAGTAAATTTTTTGCTCCAGGTGACACATTTAAACACAAAAACGACCCATCAAATGTTACCGCCAGTGTGTATTGTCTACCAAGTATTGAGGTGTTTGCATTCACATGATGTTTAACATCTGACATGATGTAATATAAATTACTTAGATGCTATCTAAGTAAAGCACATACTATAAATGACTAATACAATTCAAGATTATTGTTTTAAGTGAAATGTAATACAAAGGCAAAGGGAATCAATATTAATCAACCTTTTACTAGCCAAGTTAAATTACTTATTTTTTGTTAAGTTTACTTAATTCCATATTCCAAGTAAATTAAACTTAAAGATTTCTAATTAAAGCTACTGATAAATATGTTTAGGTTTTAAATTTTTTTTTAAAAAACTAGCTTTTTATTTTCTGAGTGAAAAAAGTTAGCAAGCTTTTTTAGTAAATCCTACTCCAAATTTGTTACAGTGTATGTATACATTTTATTGATGCACACTATCATTCAATGGTTTGGGGTTTAGTACAATTTTTGAATACTTTTATTCAGCAAAAATGCATTAAATTGATCAAAAGTGACATTAAAGATGGTTTCTATTTCAAATAAATGCTTTTATTTTGAACTTTTTATTCAGAAACAAATGTGTCATGGCTTCCACAAAAATATGAAGCAGCACAACTGTTTTCCACCCCAAAATAAATTGATATTTGAGTTGTGTTGGAAATGACATGTTCGTGATGAGTCACACAGGATATAATTGAAAGAGAGAGGTAGAGTATAAAAAAAAGTGTCCTACCTTCTGAGTGTATGCTTGACGGTGTCTAGATTGTGTGATGCCACCATGACATTTGCTTTCTTATTCTGTTCGATCTCCCTCCAACACGTAATCCAGACACCTGAAAGACACCACCTGCTCATAATTCATCCGGCACTTGCAGCCAACATTTTAACTTGATTGTTGACCGCCAAACACAAAATCTTTTGAAAAGATCTGATTTATTTTGAAAGCTGTCAGAATGTACCTTAATCATAAGAGGCTTACCTATGGTGAGATAAGCCAAGAGTTTAGATAAATCTCTCCTGCCTTTGAAACATTCTGTCAGCACATAGACCGTCTGAATGAAGCACAGTTCAGGGTAAGTATGATGTTCAGATAAGGACCTGTATTTTACAAGTATTTAAGGACTGTTGATCTGGACTCAGAAACTACTTGGCCATGTCATCTCGCTCCTTAAAGGGCACCTATTATGCCCCTTTTTACAAGATGTAATATTGGTCTCGGGTGTCCCCAGAATGTATTTGTGAAGTTTCAGCTCAAAATACCCCACAGTTAATTTATTATAACCATTTGAAAATGTCATTTTTTGGCCTGTTTAAAAATGAGCTGTTTCGTGTGTATACCACCTTAAATGCAAATGAGCTGCATATCCCCGCCCTGCCTTTGGGTGAGGGCGTAACTCTGATACCCGGCAGTCACTCTAAGCAGTCGGGCTGAGAGAGTGAGAGATGCGCTGTTTTGCCTGTCATTCAGCGTACGTTTGAATCGGAATATATAAATAGTCTCTGATCAGACCCAGATGACAAAGAGACGGCAGAATAAACACAAATGAGAATGGACCAGTACATCTCGGTATGGTTAGTTGATACATTTATGTACTTATAGAGTTGTAATCGCGTCCCTTTGAAATGATGAATGTGCAAAACACACACACACAAACACTAAAGCAGGCGCAATTTTTTTAAACTACATACACATTCTCTGATAAAGTTTGCTACGTACAAGCGAAATTACAGTTATGCGAGGGACCTGTTGCGTCATGTTTACTTGTCATACAGATGCTTCTGTGGCAAATGTGAGAAGATGGCTAGCTTAAAGAACAAGAACATATATGCAGTTTTTAATAAAATATCTTTAAAAATATATATATTTATAAATATGTGGTTACACACTATACAAACAAGGTTTGAATTATATACACAGACATCCTACGATGACGACAACAACTTTCTAGACACATTTGTTGTTGAATTGGCTTACATCGACTGAAAAGACTATTTGCTCAAAATAAAATAAAAAAAAATACACTTACTGTTACTGTATGGTGGATTGCAAACAGTAGACGACGATCCACACTTGAGGATTAACTTTTAAGCCACAACAACAGGATTAACCCACGAGTCCTACGACAGAACACTTATGTTTCCAAGATACATTACCGGCTGTCGTTAAAACAATGGAGGATGGTGTGTACAGATCACCGAGGGCGGGGTCTATGCCACAACCAAACTGTCAATCAAACCCCTTGCTCAATTCTTACGTCATAAAGAGCTGAATCATAGAACAGCTCGTTCTGAGACAGTGCTTATGATTTATTGAGATTGTAAAAAAAACACTGGGTGGATTTTTATCATTCTAGGGTGGTTTTGCTCACACACTGCCAACACACATTTATGTTTAAACACCATGTAAAAGTGAATTTTCCATGATTGGTGCCCTTTAAAGGGTTAGTTCACCCAAAAACTAAAATGATGTCATTAATGACTCACCCTCATGCCGTTCCAGGCCGTTCATCTTCGGAACACAGTTTAAAGATATTTTTAATTTAGTCTCGAGAGCTTCTGTCCCTCCATTGAAAATGTATGTATGGTATACTGTCCTTGTCCAGAAAGGAAATAAAGACATCATCAAAGTAGTCCATGTGACATCAGTGGGTTAGTTACAATGTTTTGAAGCATCAAAAATACATTTAGGTCCAAAAATAACAAAACTATGACTTTATTCAGCATTGTATTGTCTTCCGGATTCTGTTGTGGATCCGCGTTCAGTGGCGCTGCTGACGTGTATCTGGTGTATTCGGGTTCAAATAAATATGGCTGGACAAAAAAATGCAAGTCTTCCTCTATGTCGAAATCCTTAGAGATGTTTGCGAAGATTGTTTTGTACAGGGTGCATCTCCCTCAGACTGTAATGCCTGGTTCAGATTACAAGTTTTTAGCCCGATTTTGGCACGATCCGTTAGACTTCAGGTGTCGTGGGAGATATGTAAACGTCAATGGGCGTCGGACGCAAGATTCGATTCGTATCATCTCGTATAGTGTGTCATAGTGTGAGACAACCTACGTCGCATCTGCGATGCTTCACGACATCACGACACAGACAGCATGTTTAATTTTTTTAATGGTCGTTCACGACGGTTCCATCACATGTATGAGGTTGACCAATAGGAGCACATCTTTTCTGTACACAACTTTCAAAAATGGCGAAACGAAGAGAGACTATGGTGCTAACGTTAAAACTAAAAGTAAAAATATATAATAAACAATAGTTTACCTCAAGTTATCTTTGGAGGATTGACAGCCCATACTGTCCTCTTCGAGCAGGGTTGTCTCACGCAATGGCCGTGAGACATACGGCAATTCAACCAGTCCACACCCCACACCGTGTATTTCTCACGCTGAAAAGGCAATGCCGAGCAATCCAGGAACGTGTCCATTGTCGGGTTTTCTTTCTTCTTTTTTACATTTTTCTGAACACAGGACAGCCAATACAACACTCACCGCTTCATCCATTGTTTGTTTACTTTCGTTTCCGGAAGTCACTCGCTGAGTTTCGCTTTCTCGACTGACATCACGCGCCGTTAAAGACGGCATGCGATGACTGGTCAGGAAGCAACGTGTAGTCTGATATTGTGTCTTGTCCACGACACGACAAGACTTTAGTATTCAAAATCGCGTAATCTGACACAGTGACTATCGTAACAGACAAAAAAAACCCTGTAATCTGAACCAGGCATAAACCGAAGCTCAGCCGCACCAGACACGTCAGCAGCGTCACTGAACTCAGATTGACAACAGAACCGGAAGGCAATACAATGCTGAATAAAGTCATAGTTTTTGTTATTTTTGGACCAAAATGTATTTTCAATGCTTCAAAACATTGTAACAAACCCACTGATGTCACATGGACTACTTTGATGATGTCTTTATTTCCTTTCTGGACAAGGA
>JAQIUQ010007125.1:305000-450147 GCA_030378365.1 Hybognathus amarus | reverse complement strand
TACTTCGTTCAGTTACGTATTGCTATATTTAGATATTTATAATGGCATACAGAGCTGAGATATTGAGATATTTACAATGGCATAAATGCTACATGAAATCTCAATATCTCAGCTCTGGAAGGGTCTAGAGCCTCCATTTTTGCACTCAGATCTAAGTCCCATGGCCCTCTATCAGAATCCAGAGTTTCAAGAAAATCAAAATTTTGACCCGAAAAAAAAACGTAAGGGGTACCACTGTGATTTTTTTTTCGGGGTCAAAATTTTGATTTTCTTGAAACTCTGGATTCTGATAGAGGGCCATGGGACTTGAGATCTGAGTGCAAAAATGGAGGCTCTAGACCCTTCCAGAGCTGAGATATTGAGATATTCACGATAGCATTTATGCCATTGTAGATATCTCAATATCTCAGCTCTGTATGCCATTATAAATATCTCAATATCTCAGCTCTGGAAGGGTCTGAGCCTCCATTTTTGCACTCAGATCTAAGTCCCATGGCCCTCTATCAGAATCCAGAGTTTCAAGAAAATCAAAATTTTGACCCAGAAAAAAAAACGTAAGGGGTACCACTGTACGTTTTTTTTTTCGGGTCAAAATTTTGATTTTCTTGAAACTCTGGATTCTGATAGAGGGCCATGGGACTTAGATCTGAGTGCAAAAATGGAGGCTCTAGACCCTTCCAGAGCTGAGATATTAGATATTTATAATGGCATACAGAGCTGAGATATTGAGATATTTACAATGGCATAAATGCTATATGAGATCTCAATATCTCAGCTCTGGAAGGGTCTAGAGCCTCCATTTTTGCACTCAGATCTAAGTCCCATGGCCCTCTATCAGAATCCAGAGTTTCAAGAAAATCAAAATTTAGACCCGAAAAAAAAAACGACAGTGGTACCCCTCGTTTTTTTTCGGGTCAAAATTTTGATTTTCTTGAAACTCTGGATTCTGATAGAGGGCCATGTGACTTAGATCTGAGTGCAAAAATGGAGGCTCTAGACCCTTCCAGAGCTGAGATATTGAGATTTCACGTAGCATTTATGCCATTGTAAATATCTCAATATCTCAGCTCTGTATGCCATTATAAATATCTAAATATCTCAGCTCTGGAAGGGTCTAGAGCCTCCATTTTTGCACTCAGATCTAAGTCCCATGGCCCTCTATCAGGAATCCAGAGTTTCAAGAAAATCAAAATTTTGACCCGAAAAAAAAACGTAAGGGGTACCACTGTCGTTTTTTTTCGGGTCAAAATTTTGATTTTCTTGAAACTCTGAATTCTGATAGAGGGCCATGTGGACTTAGATCTGAGTGCAAAAATGGAGGCTCTAGACCCTTCCAGAGCTGAGATATTGAGATTTCACGTGGCATTTATGCCATTGTAAATATCTCAATATCTCAGCTCTGTATGCCATTATAAATATCTAAATATCTCAGCTCTGGAAGGGTCTAGAGCCTCCATTTTTGCACCCAGATCTAAGTCCCATGGCCCTCTATCAGAATCCAGAGTTTCAAGAAAATCAAAATTTTGACCCAAAAAAAAACGACAGTGGTACCCCTTACGTTTTTTTTTCGGGTCAAAATTTTGATTTTCTTGAAACTCTGGATTCTGATAGAGGGCCATGTGAGCTTAGATCTGAGTGCAAAAATGGAGGCTCTAGACCCTTCCAGAGCTGAGATATTGAGATTTCACAGTAGCATTTATGCCATTGTAAATATCTCAATATCTCAGCTCTGTATGCCATTATAAATATCTAAATATCTCAGCTCTGGAAGGGTCTAGAGCCTCCATTTTTGCACTCAGATCTAAGTCCCATGGCCCTCTATCAGAATCCAGAGTTTCAAGAAAATCAAAATTTTGACCCGAAAAAAAACGACAGTGGTACCCCTTACGTTTTTTTTTTCGGGTCAAAATTTTGATTTTCTTGAAACTCTGGATTCTGATAGAGGGCCATGTGACTTAGATCTGAGTGCAAAAATGGAGGCTCTAGACCCTTCCAGAGCTGAGATATTTAGATATTTATAATGGCATACAGAGCTGAGATATTGAGATATTTACAATGGCATAAATGCTATGTGAGATCTCAATATCTCAGCTCTGGAAGGGTCTAGAGCCTCCATTTTTGCACTCAGATCTAAGTCCCATGGCCCTCTATCAGAATCCAGAGTTTCAAGAAAATCAAAATTTTGACCCAAAAAAAAACGTCAAGGGGTACCACTGTACGTTTTTTTTTTGGGGTCGAAATTTTGATTTTCTTGAAACTCTGGATTCTGATAGAGGGCCATGGGACTTAGATCTGAGTGCAAAAATGGAGGCTCTAGACCCTTCCAGAGCTGAGATATTTAGATATTTATAATGGCATACAGAGCTGAGATATTGAGATATTTACAATGGCATAAATGCTCCATGAGATCTCAATATCTCAGCTCTGGAAGGGTCTAGAGCCTCCATTTTTGCACTCAGATCTAAGTCCCATGGCCCTCTATCAGAATCCAGAGTTTCAAGAAAATCAAAATTTTGACCCAAAAAAAACGACAGTGGTACCACTGTCGTTTTTTTTTCGGGTCAAAATTTTGATTTTCTTGAAACTCTGAATTCTGATAGAGGGCCATGTGACTTAGATCTGAGTGCAAAATGGAGGCTCTAGACCCTTCCAGAGCTGAGATATTTAGATATTTATAATGGCATACAGAGCTGAGATATTGAGATATTTACAATGGCATAAATGCTACGTGAAATCTCAATATCTCAGCTCTGGAAGGGTCTAGAGCCTCCATTTTTGCACTCAGATCTAAGTCACATGGCCCTCTATCAGGAATCCAGAGTTTCAAGAAAATCAAAATTTTGACCCAAAAAAAACGTAAGGGGTACCACTGTCGTTTTTTTTCGAGGTCAAAATTTTGATTTTCTTGAAACTCTGGATTCTGATAGAGGGCCATGGGACTTAGATCTGAGTGCAAAAATGGAGGCTCTAGACCCTTCCAGAGCTGAGATATTGAGATTTCACGTAGCATTTATGCCATTGTAAATATCTCAATATCTCAGCTCTGTATGCCATTATAAATATCTAAATATCTCAGCTCTGGAAGGGTCTAGAGCCTCCATTTTGCACTCAGATCTAAGTCCCATGGCCCTCTATCAGAATCCAGAGTTTCAAGAAATCAAAATTTTGACCCGAAAAAAAAACGTAAGGGGTACCACTGTCGTTTTTTTTTCGGGTCAAAATTTTTATTTTCTTGAAACTCTGGATTCTGAATAGAGGGCCATGGGACTTAGATCTGAGTGCAAAAATGGAGGCTCTAGACCCTTCCAGAGCTGAGATATTGAGATATTTAAAATGGCTCAATATCACAGTATGTCATAAATATCTCATACATATCTCAATATCTCAGCTCTGGAAGCTTTTGGGTGCAAAAAAAAGTTTCTCCAATCTTCTTGAAACTCTGGATTCTGATAGAGGGCCATGGGACTAAAACCTGAGTGCAAAAATGGAGGCTCTAGACCCTTCCAGAGCTGAGATATTTATAATGGCTCAATATCTCAGTATGTCATAAATATCTCATAAATATTCATAAATATCTCAGCTCTGGAAGGGTCTAGAGCCTCCATTTTTGCACTCAGGTCTTAGTCCCATGGCCCTCAATCAGAATCCAGAGTTTCAAGAAGATCAGAGAAACTTATTTTTTCACACAAAAAAATGACAGGGGTAACACTGTCATTGTTTGGGGGGGGGGGGGGTCGAAATTTTGAGTTTCTATGATCTTCTTGAAACTCTGGATTCTGATTGAGGGCCATGGGACTTAGACCTGAGTGCAACAACAGAGGCTCTAGACCCTTCCAGAGCTGAGATATTGAGATCCAGTGTAGCATTTATGCCACTATAAATATGCCAATATCTCAGCTCTGGAAGGGTCTAGAGCCTCCATTTTCGCACTCAGGTCTAAGTCCCATGGCCCTCTATCAGAATCCAGAGTTTCAAGAAGATTGGAGAAAATTATTTTTTTGCACAAGAAAAAACAACAGGGGTAACACTGTATTTTTTTTGGGGGGGGGGGGGGGGTCAAAATTTCGAGTTTCTATGATCTTCTTGAAACTCTTGATTCTGATGCTTCCAGAGCTGAGATATTGAGATCCCACATAGCATTTATGCCATTGCAAATATCTCAATATCTCAGCTCTGGAAGGGTCTAGAGCCTCCATTTTTCACTCAAGTCTTAGTCCCATGGCCCTCTATCAGAGTCCGGAGTTTCAAGAAGATTGGAGAAACTTATTTTTTCGCACACAAAAAAAAAACGACAGGGGTAACACTGTCGAAATTTTGAGTTTCTCTGATCTTCTTGAAACTCTGGATTCTGATAGAGGGCCATGGGACTTAGACCTGAGTGCAAAAGGTCTAACGACAGGGGTAGCACTGTCGACAGGATTAACACTGTCATTTTTTTTTTGTGGGAGGGGGTCAAAATTTTGAGTTTCTCTGATCTTCTTGAAACTCTGGATTCTGATAGAGGGGACATCCCACATATTTTTTCCGCACAAAAAAAAAAACGACAGGGGTAACACTGTTGTTTTTTTGAGGTTCGAAATTTTGAGTTTCTCTTGATCTTTTATATTTCAACTATATTCAACCATTATAGTTGAAATGGCATACTGCTGGAATTTGTTTGACCTTGAGAAAAAAGTTAAAGTATAGACCAACAAATTTTATGTTTTTTAATTTATTTCATGTTGGTACATTTTTGGGAAGTACACCTGTTTTGACCTGATGTCCATTGGAATCAGCTCCTGTGCATGGTGAAACTAATGAACAAGTTGCCCAACAATTAGGTGTCGCAATGTCTAAAATTTCAGACTGGCTCACTCAGTGTTGTTTAACACTAAATGTTAAGAAAACTGCCTGTATGTATTTTAAAATTAAAAGGAAGGAGGAGAACCTTCCAGATATATTAGTTTGTGGTGAAAATTTAAAAATTGTGCCAGATTTTAAATACCTTGGAGTTATCTTAGACAGGCATTTAACATTTGAAAAGCATATTAAAAAAATAATTCGTGTAGTGACACCTCAACTCAGAAATTTTAGATTTATACGGGGTCACCTTTCATTGGAAGCAGCGAGAATTTATTTGCATTCTTTGATCTTCTCTCATTTTTCTTATTGTATTACTTCGTGGTCACAATCAGGTAAATCTACCCTCAAACCTTTACATATATTATATAAACGTGCTTTAAAAGTATTTGACAAGAAACATAACAGTTATCATCATTGTCTTGTGATCCAAAAGCACAATTTCTTTACTTTTGATAATTTTATTTTGTTTCATAATTGTTGTTTAATGTATAAAATTGTCAATGATCTTGCACCCCCACCTCTAAAAGAATTTGTTTCTTCGCGTAAAGACAATATAAGACAAACACGAGCCTCATTAAGAGGTGATTGTAAAGCACATTTTAGAGTAACGGAGTTTGGTCGATAAGCGTTTTCAATAAGAGCTGTTAATAACTGGAATAATTTACCAACTAATATAAGACAGTGTCCTACTCTTGCACAGTTCAAGCTGCATTTGAAAATGTGGTTAAAGGGGAGTCAGGTCTGTAATCATTGAATACTCTTATGTTTTGTCAAGGTTTTACAAATTCGGGGGAATGATTTTGTAACATTGTGTGATGTTTTGTAGAATGTATATTTGGATGGATGCATTGCTGGTATTAAGTACGATTTTAGTTTTAATGTTAAGTGGTGTACAATATTTTGTATATTTCCCATTTGTGATTTTATTTTATGTGATTTGATACTTTCCTGCCCAGGGACTGCAGATGAAATTTAGCTCTATAGCTAATTCTGGGTCAGTTTTTTACTGTCCACTGTCCCTGATAAATAAAAATAAAAATAAAAAATAAAATAAATGGACAAAAAAAAATCACAATGAAAGCAATTATATAATTTAATTTTTTTCATTTGTTTTTATTTATAGAAACCTCATGAGTTGGGAAAATGTACTTTTATATTTTTCAGAAACTTGAAACATAATTCAGGTCTGAGGGGGTTTAACAAAAATCGCTCTGTCAATTTCAGCAGTTTTGTGAAGGCCTCTCCTATTGTTTTGTTTCAACACGCGCGTTGCACCTCCTGCTGATAAAGCCAACTAACAGCAGATGGAGAGTATGCTCGGTAATCTATTGCTTTTCCTGCAGTTCCTGGACCTCACTGTTGAATTTACTGTCGAATTTGAACCACTGAATTTGTGGAAGAGAATTTTCAAGGCGAAATAAAATGGACCCAAAATTGCCTTTGAAAATTTTGGAAGTGAAATATGAAAGGTGAATATGGATTATTGAATTTTTAATCATGAAAATGTGTTTGAAATGTTTTTAAATTAAATTTTTGAAATGCATTTTTTTTTCAATTGGTGCTATTTAACATGCTTTTTGTTTCAAAAACATTTGACATTATTTTACTTCCATACATATGCATATATACTAATCAGGGGATTAGAGCTGAATGTCTCAGTAGATGTTTAGTACACAAGATGTGTTGTGGAGAAATACAATGTAAAGTACTGCAATACAAGCAGTTTCTCATGATGATAAATGGTTTGTACTGCCATTGAAAGATGGGGGTAAGTACAGTTGTTTTAAAATGTTTTTGAAAGAAGTCTTTTGTGCTCACCAAGGCATTTAATTGATCGAAAATACAGGAAAAAAATTAATATTACAATTTAAAACAACCGTTATCTATTTTAATATAGTTTCAAATGTAATTTATTCCTGTGACGGCAAATCTGAATTTTCAGCATCAGTATTCAGCATCACATGATCATGATTCTAATATGCTGATTTGCTGCTCAAGAAACACTTCCTATCATCAATGCTGAAAACAATTGTAATGCCTAATATTTTATTTAGAATTTGTTTGTAACAATGTATTCACTGTGACTTTATCGAATTTAATGCATCCTTGTTGAATAAATGTATGTTCTCTTTTTTTAAAACGAACTGATTATAAACTTTTGAACAATAGTATAAATTGAGACAAACATATTTTTTTCAAGAAATAGAATTCAAATATCAATACTCAAAAGCATGTAAAATACAGACAAACTGAATATTTGGATGTGACATGTTTATTGTTCATTGTGTCCACCCGCTGCTGAACCTCTGGCTGCTCACTGACCAAAAACCAAAGGGTATCTAGGCATGTGTTGGCATCAAATCTGCTCTTTCAACATGGAGTTTGGAGTCAGACTATCATTAAAACACATAACACCAAAAACCATGTGGCATGTGGCAGCAGCCAACCAAAAGGAACGCAATAAGGTCAAAAACAACAATACAATGGTTCATGACAAACTATTTCTAAAGTGCAAAAAAAATTACTTAAACACAACATTACTCTCAATTGTAAGTACTAGAGCACCAGAATTAAAATGAGGCCACATGCAACTCTGTGACGTTATCACTTAGCTCTTAAAGTATACCAGTCAGTACTAATAATTTAACATCACCTGAACTTTTCCCATTCACAGCATTAGTAGAATTACAGTAAGTGAGATGAGGTGGATTGTAACGAGGGAGAACTCTATTTTGATCAAACTTTAGACAACATTTACTCTTCTACCACAATCTTCTTAGCGGCTTCCAATACAGAATCTAAGCTGACTTTATCTCCAAACTCCTTTTCTCTGTGCTCTAGGAGAACCCCTGAAAGTGGGAAAAAAACAGATGCATGAGGACAGTCAAGTTGCTAAATCTCTGAATTGGTTTGTAATGATTTAATGGAATATCTAATATAATATATATTACCTGTTCGCCAGATCCGATGACAAACACCCCTCCTAGGATGAAACCTTCTCCATTCATGTTGCCCTGGTAACCCGACCTCCAGGCCCTTATAAAATTTTGCCAAACTCCCAAGCGAATGAAACCAAGCCCACCCATCTTCCTCTGTTGTGGCCCATAAAATGCTTGCTGTGCACAAATAAGACACCCAGGCAAAACAATGTATGAATGAAAAAAGAATTACTGGAAGTTTTGTGCATTAGTCAGTAAAGCTTTTCATGCAAGCACATTTAATCTTCCATTTAACATGTTTGATGTGTGCAATATATGTTCGTTGATCAATGTTTATATATGATTAAAAGTGTCAATTAAATCTGTTCATCATATTAAGTGATTGTGTCTCTTCAGAAGACTTGGATTTAACTCCTTGATTCATATGGATCCTTTTACAAACTTTTTGAAGCAACAAAATTTTGGTTGTGTGGACATTCAGTAGAGGCACAAAAATCTCTCAATTTAAATATATGAACTAGAGCCAGACCGATATATCAGCAGGCCGATATTATCGGCCGATATGTGGTTATAACAGTTATAATGGCCGATAAATGAATATCTCAAAAATAAAATAAAAACGGACTAAACACGCTTGAACCATGTCATGAGTGTTGGAGTTGTATAGTTTGTCAACCAGAGGGCACTCTACACCGTTCCTGTTGACAACACTCGTTGAGTTGGTCACGATCAGAGATGTAAAGTACTAGAAACCCGGACTTGAGTAAAAGTACAAGTGCTCTATCAAAAAAGTGACTTGAGTAGAAGTTGAAGTGCTCTTTAAGCACCAGACTTAAGTAGAAGTACTAAAGTATTCAACATTTTTTCTACTTAAGTATTGCAAGTAGTTTATTTAAAAATTCACTACTTAAAGGTTGTGTAGGTCAGAATTGAAAAAAACAAACTTTTTTTTCCAAATTTCTTTAAACTTTCTGTATATATCAATGCATAATTAAAATCTAAGTACTCTGAAAAAGAAAGTATAAAAATCGAGTGTCTGTAGACCTCTCACGACTGTTTTAAATACAGCTCATTATTTCCATTCACTTCACCCCCTCCCTTCTTGGCTCCTTCCAAAGCCACGCCCCCAAAACACATGAACGCGCAACTCCGACAGCTGAGCTGAAGACGCATTATTTACCTCAGACGAGCGGAGAGGAGAGGAAGAAGTGCATGTAGTGACATCGTGTCAGAAACACATGTAAATAAAAAAATCTAACTATCATTATGAAGATAAACAAATAAGTTGTATTTTATTACTCTCTATCAAGCTAGCATATTGATATTGGTAAAGCTTACAATATTGATTCGCTAACGAGCTAGTTAGTTATCTATAAGGCAAAGCTAAAAACAGGTTGCAGCATGATACACGTTTTTCCATTGCCATCATTTACACTGTGATGAAGATGAATTTCTTGTAAGATTCATTACATATATATGGTGTTCTGCATGTAAGAGTTTGCTTGATGAAAGCATTGTTGATTCTGATGAGGACTACACACCCGAGACAAGTAAGTTACCCATAGACAGTATAAGACAGCAAGTACCGCATCGTCAGCTCGGAGGACAGATCCGTGGTCGAGGGCGAAGCAGAGGATTTTGCTATTAGGGTCCGAGGAAGTAGAGGCCAAGGACGGGGTGGTCGAAGTGCAGGGCAAGGAGCACTTTTTAGACAAGAGGACCTGCGTCGGGTTTTGCATCTTCAAGCTCAAACAAGCACGCGAACAGGTACGAATCTGGATACGCGCAAGTGGGCAGGTCCTGTGTGGCAAAAGGGTGGTTGCCATGGTTGCGAGAGAGTGACAGTCACCTAAGCCAATTGTTTCGTCCCATTGTTTCGTCCCGGTTACGAAGCTAATGAGCTGCGTTTAATGCAGATTAAACGGTCTAGAGTCACTCGATTTTTATACTCTTTTTTTTCAGAGTACTTAGATTTTAATTATGCATTGATATATATAGAACGTTTAAACAAATTTGGTAAAAAGTTTTTATAAGATTCTGATCTTCACAACCTTTAAGTACTAAAAGCAAAAGTACAAGTATTGTGTCATGTAATTACTAAAGAAAGCAGTCAAAAGTTTGAACTACAGTGTAAAAAAATTGGAGTCAGGATTTACTTGAAAAATGCTTGCTAAACTATCTCACTCAGAAAATGCTAGTAAATTTACAAAGATTTGCCAAGTAAAAACCTAAACATATTCATCAGTAGCTTTAATTAGAAATCTTTAAGGTAAATTTACTTGGAATATGGAATTGAGTAAACTTAACAAAAAATAAGTAATTTTAACTCGGCTAGTAAAAGGTTGATTAATATCGATTTCCTTTGCCTTTGTATTACATTTTCACAAAAAACAATAATCTTAAATTTTATTAGTCTTTTAGAGTATGTGCTTTACTTAGATCATGTGTTTGCATTCACATGATGTTTAACATCTGACATGATTACTTAGATGATCTAAGTAATCATGTCAGATGTTAAACATCATGTGAATGCAAACACATCAATACTTGGCAGACAATACACAATGCGGTAACATTTGATGGGTCGTTTTGTGTTTGAATGTGTCATTTTGAGCAAAAAATTTACTCGAAATGTCACAAAATGGCAAGTTACTAATACTGACAACAAAAATCAATGATAAATAAGTGTAAATACAGCTGGAAACCAGTGCTAAAAAAATGTCATTGCAGGACAACCCCTGCATTAGTTGTCAATGTGTGTGTCAATCAATACCATTACCCTATAAAACTGGCATGTGATTGCCACGAATAATTCAGTAAAAATTGTATAATTGTAACGAGTAACTAGCAGAACATTAAAAAAATATTGAAGTAGAAGTATTAAATTCATCGAAAATATCTACTAAAGTAAAAGTAGAAGTATGAGAAAAAAACAATACTCTAGTAGAGTACAGATACAGCATTTTAGTACTTAAGTAGTTCTACTTCGTTACTATACATCTCTGGTCACGAGACATACATTGCTTGAATAACAATTAAAAGAACATTTCCATCAGTTCTCTTAACTCAAATAAGCATGACAAAATTTGTGACTATCATGTCCAGTTGTGCTGCTGTTAAATAAGCCAAGAGTGAAGCGGAATTAGCTAGTAATAGTTATGTTACGTTGTTACAGTGTAGCTGACTGACTGTCCTTTTAACTTTTGACAATGTGACTGAAGTATTTCTTTAATAAAGCGTGACAGTTATAGCAATGAGACGTATCATCTCTCCCTGGCCTGTTATATTGAAAATGTATGTTTTACAGTTTGCAGTAGGACATAATCCATTGCTTAATTATGGCTCATCATAGACTAGCTAACCATCAAGCTAGCTAATGCCACTATCATCAGTCTGTTCTGTTGTGACAATAAAAGAAACAAGTTCTTTTTAATATGCATGATCATATTATTTTTGTTAAAACTCATAAATAACTACAAATAATTAATGTTAGGGAAATCTGTTAATGTTTTGTTGCAGCGTTTCTGAAAAAATATTCGGCCAATATATCGAAATATAGGATTTTAAAACCAAAAAATATTTGTATTGAATATCGGCCTTCAAAATCCTTTATTGGTCAGGCTCTAATATGAACCGAAGATGAACAAAAGTCTTAAAGGAGAAGTTCACTTTTGAAAAAAAAACTTTTGCTGATAATTTACTCACCCCCATGTCATCCAAGATGTCAATGTCATTCTTTCTTCAGTTGAAATGAAATTAAGGTTTTTGATGAAAACATTCCAGCATTTTTCTCCATATAATGCAATTCAGTGGGAACCAAACGGTTCAAGGTCCAAAAGACAGTTTCAGTGCAAACTGCAAACTGTTCAGAAGGGCTTTAAAAATTCCAGACGATGAATAAGGGTCTTATCAAGTGAAACGATCACTCATTTAAAAATAAATAAATAACAAAATTTAAGTTTTATAAGCTCAAATGGTCGCCTTGCTCTGTTCTATGATGCAAGTTTGTGACTCAACTGTTCGAACTTTTGGTTCAGTTCAATGAACGAAATGAACGAATTGACTCGGAAAAAGATTCGTATATTTTGATGAACGAGTTCGAACAGGAGAGTCACGAACGTGCATAGCAGAACAGAGCAAGCGCGAGCATTTGAGCTTATAAAACTTTTTTATTTTTTTAATGAGCGATAATTTCGCTCGATAAGACCCTTATTCATCGTCTGGAATAATGTAAAGCCCTTTGAACAGTTTGCAGTTTGCACTGAAACTGTCTTTTGGACCTTGAAATCGATTTGGTTCCCAGTAAAGTGCATTATATGGAGAAAATCTGGAATATTTTCATCAAAAACCTTAATTTATTTTCGACTGAAGAAAGAATGACATGGATATATTGGATGAGCATGGGAGTGAGTAAATTATCAGCAAAAGTTTTTTTAAAAGTGAACAACTCCTTTAAGAACAACACAAGTATAAATGATGGAAGAATTTTGATTTTTGTGTTTCACTGTCCCTTTAATGTTTACTTACCTTTTCATCCAAGAAAATTTCCCCTGCGAACTGAGGCCTGAAGGCTTGAATCTCCGTACCTACATTCTCCTTCACAATGGCATACAGAGGGACCCCGAGCTTATCCAGCTGGGGCTTCAGAGAGGACAGCTCAGAGGCCTCCTGCAGATACACAATCACATATTCATGTATTAAATGTATAGACTCACTGTTTCCCATTAATTTCCCACCATAGTTTAATAATGAACTGAAAACATTTGTAAACTTTATTACGAGGAACCCACTGATCACTTTACCTCTCTGCACAAAAATCATCCAGGTCGCGGACAGCCATGATCACTGCCCCAGATCTCTCCCAGAGAACTTTCGCTTTTAAAGTCCTCTCATCTGAATAGATACAGATGGGAAAACATTACAATAAATATAGTGACTGCTTTTCTTATTTATGACACCAATTGGCCAAAATGTAATTTCACTTCCACTGCATTCAGTTCGTTTCTTACCACTGTCGATGGTTTTGAGGTCAGCATTCCCAAGATACTCTACAGTAGCAGGTGCCGGTTTAGTCAGCAGGAAGTCAGTGTTTGCAAATATTAAGCCGGCGATGGCGGCCCCCACAGCTCCAAGACCTAGTGACCACATGCCCATGGCAAGAGTCTCACCCTCCAGGATGGATGACGACACTGTAGTGAAAATATATTCAATATGGTCAGTTACAAACATTAGCTGAATCCCAATTCAGAGGCTGCATCCTTCGAAGGATGTGCACTTCAAAGGCCATGTCGGACAGAGCGTTTGTTAAATGGGACAGTCTAGTCGACAGGGGATTGTTCTTGTCGCCGAGCAAATGGGACAGCTGCCGTTAATGAGTGGCATTGACGTTTGTACCAGGCTTCACAAACTGTCTAATTTATGTTCACCATGGTCCATTCCTGTAAATAATAAAGAGTATAAACTATATGATCGCATTTTAGTAAGATGTCAACATCTTGAACCGATTTAAAGTTTTTTGTTTTATTAGAGTAAGCTGAAACCCAACAAAGTGTAATTCGGCAATATCTTCTCAAAAAATCCTGTTGTCATTGGCACACAATGAATTATAGGGTAGGCAAGGCAGTGAAGGATCCATCTTTTCTATCCTTCATTGTACGGGAAATGGAGGATGCATTTGAAGTTTGAGTCTTCAAATCAGGACAGCCTTCGTCACGCCTGTGACACAATCAGTCTTTGAATGCGGCCTTCGAAGGATGCCGCCCCTGAATTGAGATGCAGTTATTGTTTCAATAACAAAAAGTAATTTGTTGAAGCTGTATTATTATTTATGAGCGTGAGCACCCTATTTGAAAAGCTTTCTTTGCACACATTGAGTTCTCACATTTCTGTACTAAAGGCAAGCATGTAATTGCTATAATACACCAATATACCAAGACATGCTGGGGCAGGAGCAGTACCTTTTGTCTTACTAAAGGAAGACTGGCTGTTCTGGTTTTCCCTCGAGAAGTGCCGGTTTGTCGAAATAGCACAAATGCATGTAGTGCTAACAGAAGCGGGAAACATTAATGTCTTGAATGGTGGTCGGCATGTAGAGATGGTCAGTGGGAGATACTTTGGAGGGAGGTTATGCGTTCATGACTATCTTATTAATGGCTAGATGCCAGGGAGATTGGGACACAGACACTCTGTACTTGACATTGCAATTTACACTAAGAGAAACTCTTCCTTTTGGCGACAAATAGGTCAAACACATGGGCCGCAGTCGCATGAGGGCCATTGCAACGTCCAGGTGAGTTTTAGCCAAACTTTCCCAATTGGGTAAGTTCAGTGGAAAGCTCTGGAGAGGAAAGGAAAACAATGCTTTACCTCTCAATGTAGGCTTTTTTAATATTTAAATAAGCCTAAAAAAAAAATGAGGAACTGCAAGATATACACACTTGAGAAATGGAATTACATTTTGCTATACTTTTCAAAAGAGTTAATAATAATAAAGGAAAAAATAGGCTACTTTAAAACAATATACTTAAGTGTGAACTGAATGTAATGACACTCAACGGCATGTTAATTGCAATTAAATGAAAATGTATTATAGGCTATTAAATTCAATTAGTCAACAACACATTAACAAAAGTGTAAGCCTACTTTGAAACATAATAAAATATTACTACAACAATTATTTAAAATGTACTTTAAATTTTTAAGTTTGATTTGACATTATTACAAAGCACAGGTATTAAGTGTGTTAAGAAAGTCATGAAATTGTAGTTTACTTTTTATTTTATTAAAACATTATCTGCAAGTAGGCCTACAGCGTTGTTGTTTTTTTCTTCTGCTGAACACAAAAGAAGATATTTTGAAGAATAATGGGTAACTAAACAGTTGATGGCCCATCCCGTTAACTTCCATAATTTGAAGAAAAAAGTTTTTGTTTGGTTAACGGTACCCATATTCTTCACAATATCTTCTTTTGTGTTCAGCAGAAGAAATAAATTAATACAGGTTTGGAACAACTTGAGGAAGTGATTTTTATTATTAGGTGAACTATCCCTTTAAGGATTTGAAGTAACGTCACACATTCTCCCCAGTATTATGAAGGTGATTTCTGTCATGTAACTTACAGAAAAGGTTCACAACAAAAGCGACCAAACTCAGCGCTACTTACTGAGTTATAAAAACATCTATCCGGTACTACAGATTTGACGTGAAGTGTAGAGAATTACTAGAAATATCAATATATTTTACTGTACATACATTATAATATATTTCATTTAAGTTAATATGTTAACGTATTCATTGTTAGCTAAGTTACGTTAACGTTAATCGGTTTCAAAATCGAATAAGATGTGTAACGTTAACGTTCAACGTTACTGTTACATATTCTTTAAGGATATTAACGTAAGAATAACTAGTATTACACAAATGCTGTAAGCAATGCCGAGCCCGCAAACAGATTATTTTATATTTTGCACTGCTTGCACAGGTGGGTAAAGTCCATCAAGCTAACACTTGCTAGCTTGTTTTGCTACCTAGACTAGACAGGGAGTTGTTTACAATGCAAGATACAAGCACTGACCATTTAAGAATATTAACTATCATAAACATTAATATCTGCATCAAAACTCTGCTTTCAAGGGTTGATAACACAGCAAAAAGGAATAATACTCACAGCTTGCAGTTCTACGAGTTTTTTCTCAGTTGCCTGTCAAACTACGCGGCCGTTCAGTTGGAGGACTAGCTTCTTCTTCTTCTTTTTTTTTATTTGGCGGTTGGCAACTATTTCTTGTGCATTACCGCCACCACAGGACTGGAGTAAGGCAGGAGCTACTGTCTTGTTGTTCTTTATTGTTATTAACAAACAAAATATACCAGCAATTCCATAATTATTGATCACTTAGGGAGAAAAAAAAATTCTTATATCCTTTTTAAAAGGCCTGTACTTTTCAAAAAAGAAAATAATAGATCAAAATTCTCCCTTGAACTTCTGTTCAATAGTGTTTTAGTTTCTAAAGACATTTTCTTTGCTTTCAACTCATTAACTAGCCTTTGTCTTGCCTCAATGTATTTCTGACAGTACATTATTACATGCTCTACTGTTTCAGGTATATTACTCTGGCAATACTCACAATTTCCATCTACATGCTTTTTTATTAAAAACATTGTACTATTCAACTTTGTATGACCCAACCTCATCCTAGTCAGCACAATTTCTTCCTGTCTTGATCTGGTTATGTGTGTTTCTTTTCCCACTTTCCCTTGTATCCTATATAGATGTCTTCCTGAGCACCCATTATCCCAGATATGTTGCCACTTTTTAATAGTTTTCGCCTTAACTATGCTTTTTATCTCTGCTTTACTGTATTTCACATCTATATCTATATTGCTTTTATCTGTTGCTCTCTTCGCATGCTCATCGGCCATTTCATTACCTTCCACTCCTATATGGGCTGGAACCCATACGAATGTCACCCTCCTTCCTGATGCTTGCAGTCCATTTGCTAGCTGTAAAATTTCAATTAAAATATGAAGAGTTCAGATGCAAAAGCCTCTAAGTGCCATTTGAAATTTTCTTCTAAAATGATCATTTTTATCAAGCTTGTATATTTAAGTTCAGTAATTTCACTTAAATGGCGATGAAGATTACCTATTAATTGTCATTTAAGTGAAATTACTGAACTTAAATATACAAGCTTGATAAAAAAATGGTCATTTTAGAAGAAAATTTCAAATGGCATTTAGAGGCTTTTGCATCTGAACTCTTCATATCTTCCTTGAGTCAGACCGATAGTTCTGAATACTGTACATTGCTGAACTTGAATCAGTAGGCAATCACTGCCTGCAAACAACTGTTAGACTCTAGCCACACAAGTGCTAACCATATAGCAACCAGTTCAGCAGTATACACTGCTAGGTCATCATTTATCCTTTTTGCCATTACTATGCCCATCTCAGGAATTACATAAGCTACCCCTACTCTCTTCTCAGTGTTTTTAGATGCATCTGTAAAAACCTTTACACACTCTTTGTATTTTCCTGTTATATAGTTGCTTACCCCATACTTATCCACTCCATCTTTCTTCCTTTATTCCAATAGTCCTAAATCAACCTTCAATTCTTCTAACATCCACGGAGGCACGATTGGATATGTCACTGTTGGGCAGATGTTCAAAGATCCAATTCCCATGTTATACACCTTATCTTTTATGACCCACCAATAACTTTTGATTTTCATACTTTCTTTTTCCTGACATTCCCTTAATACTGTCTGAGACATGTGGTTCTCTTTATGCCCCCTGATATTTGCCCAGTATACCAGTGCTGTGGAGGACTAGCTTACCTAACCTAATCTCTTAAAGAGACAGGCAGCAATAAATCTGTACTGCGCCTGCGCAGTGTTCATGTAGTTTAATACAATGGAAAAAAAAAAAAAATAAAAATATATATATATATATATATATATATATATATATATATACATATATATATATATATATATATATATATATATATATATATATATATATATATTAATCATAGATTTTATTTTAGTGATTTCACATACATCATTGTCATCATATGAGACATTGACATGGTGGCTTGTTAGCATCAGGTTTTCTCAAAATGTTTAATCACAAGTGCTCAATTATCTAATAGTTTAATTAAGGTTTATACACTGTAAAATAATATTGTTGGTTTAACTTAAAAAATGAAGTAACCTGCTTGCCTTAAAATTTTAAGTCCATTGAAATGGAAAAAGTGAGTTAAGTACAATGAAGGAGATTGTCTATTCATCAAGCAACGTGCAAACATCGCAAATAAAAGTGAAAGTAAGTCAGAGACGCTTAACACACAATCATCTTCAAGTAAAGAAACGAAATTATCTTACTAGCGGTGTTGCCAATCTCTTCTCGATGTCTTTGATTTTTAAATTAGTTGATGATCATTAAAATGCAGCTCATAGCTGTTGCTTTTGGTGGCGTGCAATCCATTGAATCTCCGTTTTGCGGATATAACCAGAGTGGCAACAGTCCTGGTAAGATCATTTCATTTCTTTACTTGAAGATGATTGTGTGTTAAGCATCTGTGACTTACTTTCACTTTTATTTGCACGTTGGCTTGATGAATAGTACGCTCAGCTGCTCATCTGAGGTGATGCGTGTCACAGTAGCGCCATCATATCTGACTAAAACATGACATATAGCCTATATAACACGCTCTCACTCGTTTATTTTTTAGCATTTTTGGGAGGAGTAAATATATATATACATGTGGTTTCAACAACCAGATTGCGTTTACACCTAGTAAAGATCCGAACACAATGCGAAGCCAGAATACTTCCAGATGTGGTCAGGCCAGATCCAATCACAAGCGCATTTACACCTTGCATTAACATGCGTTTTTTTTATTATCCGGATAACATATCTGGATACAGATTGCATTTTAATTAATACCAGGTGTAAATAGGATCCAAGTTTCAAATGATTATTATAAACAGCAAGCACAAACTAATATAGGGAAAAGTGAATGAGTGCATAAAAGGGCGATTTCGAACACAGCCTTTGTTTGTTTTAGAATGAGTGTTTTGAGTTTTGGCAAATGAATACTATACTGGTCCGAATAGATCCTTTTCTCACCTTTATTGCAACCGAAGAAACAGTAAAGTGATCCTTTTGACATATATATATATATTATTTTTTATTTTATTTTTTTGCTCTTCATGAGATTCGGAGCTTTTACCATTACATTACATAGTCAGTCCTGAGTACATTTGCTTACAAGTGAACTTGATTATGTAAGACGATACAGTTAGGTTAGCGGATCTGGACCAGCTCTGTTTTGGTGGTAATGGTTATTTTAGGGAGAGGGGCAGAGGCCAGTTGCTTCTGGCTGCTGTAGGCTGGAATGTGCTGAGATGAAAGTTATCCCAACATCCCACCCTCTCCTGCAGCTGCTGCATTCCAGCACACCGAGGCAATGTGGGAAACCCTCCTTCATTTAATAGTGGTAACCATAGCTGCAGTAAGTCTAGTGGATTACTACAGATATTGATGAAAAATATGACAGTTAAGTAGTAACACAGTCTCTGTGGTTTATTGTATTTTGAAATAAAATAGCGGATGTACTTCAGATTTAATTTAAAGGTTCTAAACTGGCAATGAAATCACAGTGAGTGTCGGGGTGGTGACTGCATGAGTTTATTAATCTATTGTGCTCATAATGAAAGGTCATAATAAGGTACAGGCTCATATCCATCTGGCACTTAGGTTTCATACCCAGCAGCACCAGCTGTAGAGTTCCACCCAGGTCCACCTCACTGGAGCACTCTCAAGAGTTTCTGTCTTACCCAATAGTGTGAGCGTGTCTGTTACGGCCCAATCGAAGTAAGCATCCGTAACCCACCTACTTAACGTATTAGTCTCAGTTAGCCATTGGCTGACGCTCTTCACTCCTCCATACTTATCAGGAGTTTAGGCTACCTTAAAAAGGGGTGGCAGGGCAGGTAGTGTTTATCACTGGACACCAACCAGTAGCGGCCACGTAACATTCAGAACTACGACAACATATAAACAGATGCTTGTCATCTTGACATCAACCTTTCAACCTTTGTATTTCTGCCACAACTACGTCACAATCTTGACACAAAAACTGACCTGCCTTAAGTAAAACAAATCAACATATCGTATTAAAAGTGTTCTTATGAATTTTATTTTTAAGCACTAAAGATTAACATATTTTGGTTACACTTTATATCAGGTGTCTTTAACTACAATGTACCTACACTCTTAGAAAAAATGGTTCTATATATGTAGCATAGGGTACTCAGCAAAGGATCTTTTATGAAAAAAAAATGATGATAATGACAAGAAAGAATGCCTTTTGGCACAAAGGTTCTTTATAGGCTATTATTCATTCATAAATTAACATTATTCTGCAACATTTTGCAGTTGTAATTAAATTATTTGTTTATTAAACTGTTGTAGTAACTTAATATCCCATTTTAATCATGCTGATTTTTGAAGGATAAAAACTGAAATGGCACTCTTTGTGTGATATTGATTAATTAAAATTTTAAACCCCCATATCTTGAATTTTGTGATCATTTCATGCATTGCATTTTCAGGGTTCCAAATACATCAGCGCTTTAGAACCTTTTAAGGTTCTATATAAAACCTTTTCTTCAAAGAGTGTACTTACATGAAGAAAATATATTGTATACAACATTTTGCATACACAGACTATGTTCTTATTGTAGTAATGACACTAAACCCTGAACCTACCCCTAAACCTTAACATAACCATGTAGTTACCTTACACCATTCAGTACTTTTGTGGATAAGTACTCTTTAAGTACATTGAAAGTGCACATAATGTATAATAAAGTGCAACCCAAAACACTTTTGCTGCTATTGAGATGGGATACGAGGTGGGACAGGTTTGGTGGTGTGGTTAGGTTTAAGAGTGGATTAAGGTGTGGGAAGGGTCAACAGTGTAATTGAAGCTGCAGAAATTATTGAAGCTGTAATTAAGTAAATATAAGTACATTGTAAAAATATATATAGTATGTACACAATAAGTGCATTATATTAAATTATTTCATATTAATATTGGTGCAAAAGCACTTAATATAAAGTGGGACCTAATATTTTATGTAATAACCAACATAGTATGTTTTAGGATTAAAAATATTAATTTCTTTTTCTGCTAAAGCAGTAGCAATAATAACATCACTTCCGAAGAAACGAAAAAGATACATTTTACCCACACCAACTGGAAATATATTATGGATAAAGGGATCAAACTAAATGAC
This sequence comes from Hybognathus amarus, assembly GCA_030378365.1. Lineage (NCBI taxonomy): Eukaryota > Metazoa > Chordata > Actinopteri > Cypriniformes > Leuciscidae > Hybognathus > Hybognathus amarus. Next base: position 429,561 of record JAQIUQ010007125.1, on the reverse strand, counting down.
ACCACAATGCAAAACAAAAGTTTCTCCTCCAAACTCTTCAGAATCAGAAAAAACATTTGTTAGCAAAGACACAGAGAATACTGAACAAGCCAACTGTAAAGGTGCACCAGTCAACCATGCTTTACACAACATAGGCCTGGATGAGTGAGCTGATACAAAGAAGCCAAATCTGAAGTTTGCCAAAAAGCCCATTAGCATTGCTGGATAAGTCATTGTGGTCTCGTTCAGATAACCACAAAATAGAGCTTTGTAGTAAAAAAATCTTCTTAGTCAAAATCCAACAATCCCCAAATGGCTTAATTACAACATGGCATCACATTTAGAAGGACTATGCCTTGTTGAGTAGATGGAAATTCCAGAATTAAACCATGTTCATTTGAAATAAGAAAAATGTAAACCTTTAATTTCAGAATTAGGCCTACCTGAATTCATTTATATTTAAACATTCTTTTAAAAAAAGGTTCTGTATTGGCATCTAAAGTTCCATGAAGAACCTTTAACATCCATGGAAACTTTACATTCCACAAAAGGTTCTTTAGATTTTTAAAATGTTATTCACATTAATAAAAATAGTTATTTTAAGAGCTGTCCACTGAAAGGTTATTTGGGGAACCAAAAATGGTTCTTCTTTGGCATCGCTGTGAAAACCCCTTTTGAAACCTTTATTTTTAAGATGACAACAGGAACAGATCTTTAAATCAGCAGAATGGAGAGGTCTATATTCTCCTCCATGTGATATAAAAAACAGCTCTAGCTGTGGATTTTTGGACACAAAATAATCTGTCATATGTGTATTTAGCAGTGGAACATACATAACAGGGCTGGTTACTATCAGCTCATTGCCCCGCTTGCATCCATTCAATTTCTGTATCTGATCCTGTTTGGTCAAGTTTGTTTTCAGACAAGATTGGGCCATTGCTGAACAGCTACCACTCATCTACTCACAGCTGAAGGATCATAGTTCAAAAAGTGTGTTCTCACGTGCTCACCTGTTTGTCCATGTGTAGTTTATCATGACACGAGGAATCAATGATACTGTTCAGAAAAGGTTTAAGTACAAATAAGTTGTGTGTTTTTTTAGCAATTAATCATTTTGTAATTTAAATAAAAAAAGATTAAAAATAATTTATCAGTTCAGTCAGTGTTCAGTTTCATCAGTAAAAGAAATTTGAATAATTGCAATGATCTGATTTTTCATTTTTTCTCTCAGAGTGTATCTCATGTGCCATGTCACAGGTTGAGAGTACAACAATATATTGACTTTTGTCTCATCATCTCACTTCATTGACTTATTTGTTCACTTGAAAATTCTCCCCTAAAAATGTATCCGCCATGTGAAACAGCAAATTTCTCCACAATTGAAACTCTATTCTATTCAAAGATAAGCATCAATACATTTATTCAGCATCTATGCAATCCAATCATATTTCAGCCAGTTAAAAGTTATAGGTCAGTCCTTCCTATAGATTTTGTTAGTCTCTTATGCTCAAACACAAATGTTGTAGGTTTAAACCCCATGCGTGGGTGCCTAAAGAACTGAAAAGTAACTAGATCACAACCCTGCCCTGTCACTGAAAGGCATACGATTTAGGGAGGGCCCTGTTTTGTAAGCATCTAAATGAAAATAAACTATTAACTATTAAACTTTTCCTTTATCAAGGGCTTATGTAGGCTATTAGAGCTCTCCTAAGTATTTAGAAGATGAATCATTCATCACAACCCAGATACAAGAGCAGAAGCAGCTAAACAAAATATAGAGAAATCATATTCACATTTATTTTGCAAATGTTTTGATCCAGTGGATCTGCTAATTTGACATTTTGACCCTTGATTACATCCTGGCTTGACCCATATTACTGCAGAAGCCAATGAGGTCTTTTATTTGAGAATGTCTAAACGGACAGAATTATAGAAAATTTTTATAAAATTATAAAAAGGGGGCATATCATGACACATATTAATCCAAACCTAGAAGATGACAGACATTACACATTAAAGGAGTAGTTCACTTTTTTTAAAAAACTTGCTGATAATTTATTCACCCCATGTCATCCAAGATGTCAACGTCTTTCTTTCTTCAGTCGTAAAGAAATTAAGATTTCTGATGAAAACATTCCAGGATTTTCTCCATATAATGGACTTCAATGGCAACCAAACGGTTCAAGGTCCAAATGAGAGTTTCAGTGCTGCTTCAAAGGGCTTTAAACGACACCAGACTATGAATAAGGGTCTTATCTCAGGACCCTTCCGAGTCATGACTCGAAAAAGATTCGTTCATTTTGATAAACAAGTTTGAACAATGTCACGAACGCTCATCACAGAACAGAGCAAGATGAGCATTTGTGCATATAAAACTTTTTTAAAAAAAATTTAAACGACCAATCTTTTCGCTAGATAAGATCCTTATTCATGGTCTGGTGTCGTTTAAAGCCCTTTGAAACTGCACTAAACTCTCATTTGGACCTTGAACCGTTTGGCTTCCATGGAAGTTGATTATATGCAGAAAATCCTGAAATGTTTTCATCAAAAACCTTAATTTATTTTCGACTGAAAGAAGAATGACATGGAAATCTTGGATGACATGGGGTGAGTAAATTATCAGCAAAAGTTGTTTAAAAGTGAACTGTCTGAGCAAGACAGTTCAAAATTTAACAAAAGACTGCCAAAAACATGTCTTGGAATTGTTATATGTTAAACTATAATGTTTTTTAAAAGAGTTTTGCAATTCATTTGTTTCATAATGACAAAAAAAACACTATGCGAAAAGTGCTTTATCATCCAATCACATCTGCAGTAGACTTTCACACCTCTTCAGATCTGATAAGCACTCTAGCCCTGATTTGGATTAGAAGAAATATGTGGAGCGTTTCTAACACAAGAAGTGTCCTCGTGGTCCATTGAGACCAGCAGTTGGAATCCTCACACCCCACAAAAAAACCTTCCTACGACAGAGCTTGAGCACACAAGGGGTTAACAGAGAGTTTCTGAAAGTTCGAATCTCCTCCCCCAAATAACACCCCATGGAATGGTTCTGCCCCACTCGTTCACATGACACGTGTGTGTATGTTTGTGAGTAAGAGAGTGAGTAAAGCTTGGTGTGTGTTTTCTCTTCTGCACATATAGGGGCAAACTTGCTTCGAGGCGAAGTTGTGTGTTAACTGTTATATAGTCTTGTGATCTATCTTCTTCATGCCCTCGGGACTATAAGGAGCATACTTGGCCTGCTTCTGCCACAATTGGAGGAAAATTATTGAGCCAAGTTTGATAGATCATTTTGACCTGTTTTGAAGATCTGTTCAGTTGCTGGCAAAACATGGAAGAGCTGAATGACGTTCATGATGACGGATCCTTCATGTTCACCTCAGAGTCTGTGGGAGAAGGGCATCCAGGTAATTTTAAATCTTTCCCTGAACTTTTAAATTAAACTCTCAGAAATGTGCTTTTAAACTATTTTTACTGTTTATTGATTCTGGTAACTATGTACTTGCATGGAGAGAAAAAAAGACATGCACCTATAGACTTAATTCACCTGCCTCAACAAGTCAATGGAGCATAATTTGTAGAAGTGGTAAGCTGGTTGAGCAACAGTTCAGTAGGTTTCATTCACACATTTAGTAACAATACTTCCACAGTAACCATGTGCTCAGCAGGTATTTTCATTGAGTGAAAGTGTAGTACGACAAAAATAGTCAATTAGGGGTCATGACTTTTACAGGGGGTGTTAAATTGCATCATATCACTTGGAGGCTTTTCTCAGTTACATATTTACGGTGCAATTTATTTAATAATGAACTTACTGATGCAATGATTTTTTTTTTTATTTTGACATGAGTTGTCTAGTGAGGGCACATGTATACCAACAGTCTCATGTGGGAACTTGCCAGACCTCACATTTCTTATCGACCATATTGAGGTTCTCTCACGTCATGATACAAGGCCAAAGTGCTATAAACAGTTTCAAGAGTGAAACATCAAGTCATGTCATATGTCAAGTGTGCAAGTGCTTTCCAATATTACAAAGGCGCTTTACAGAAAACTCAATGACTTTTAATGACTCTAAATACGTAATCTCATCTAGTCTGGTTCTCTCGTAGACAATGATTTTGCAACTCAAACTAACTTGTCACTTGGACAAGTTTTGGGTGCTTGCTGAAACACCTCCAATCAGCACATATTTCAGCAGATCAATCAATGAGACGTGCATGTGCAAGACAGAAAATTGATTCCATAATGTTCCAGACCTCATAGATTTGACTTGTTTGTCTCGTATTATCACCTGAGTGTTGTTTTTGACAGTGTAGTTTCTGATGTAACTCACCTAAGCAGTTGCCTCAGCTAGCAGCCCAAATATAGACTGAGTGAATGATTCTGAAAGGAGAGGACCACTGGTATTGTCCTCCCGCTGCTCAGCTGTGGTTTTGCTTTGTTGGGAATCCTGTGTCCTATAAAAGAGTTCTTGATTTAGTAAAGACATCAAAACTCTTAAACTGAAACTATCTGGTGTAATAACACTAAACACACACTTGAACCTTAATCTGAGCCATTACATAACTGTTTTTGTAATTGTGTGATTTTTTTAATAGATAAAATCTGTGACCAAATCAGTGACGCAAGTTCTTGACGCACACTTGAAGCAGGACCCAGATGCTAAAGTTGCCTGTGGTGAGTGAACTTTTGTAATCCCAAACTAAATAAACATGTACAGATATTTCTGTATAAACACGAGTGTCAAAATTTTCTTTGAAAGTTCATAGTCCAACAGTTGGTCACTTATTTTGACTCTTGTTCCGTTACTAAGTGACCTGACCATTTCATACACCCTTCTTATCCTTAAAGTTTAACGGCATTTAAATGGATAACATCCACATGTCCAAATTCAAGCTAGCAATAAATTATACACAAGGGATTTCCCTTAGTCATGGGTTGTTTGACTAAATAAAAATTGTTTTTAATCATTCAGAGACTGTTTGTAAGACTGGTATGGTACTTCTCTGCGGTGAGATCACATCTCGTGCCAACGTGGACTACCAGAAAATTGTCCCGTGACACCATTAAACACATTGGTTAACGACAATTCTGAAAAAGGTCAGAATCATTACTTGGATAATTATTCGTTCTTTAGATCTTTACTAACTGAACCACCAAATGTTATTATTCCACGCTTTGCTCATCCCTCTGTTTAGGTTTTGACTATTAAAACCTGCAATGTTCTGGTGGCTCTCGAGCAGCAGTCTCCGGATATAGCACAGGGCGTCCATGTTGACAGACATGAGGAGATATTGGGGCTGGGAGACCAGGTCCGAACACAACGGAAGTGTAAAAAAATATGTTTGAGCACATCATTTGTGATAAACATCTTCATGTTGCATTTCCGTTTGTGTTTTAGGCTCATGTTTGGCTATGCCACTGATGAGACAGAGGAGTGCATGCCGCTTACCATTGTCCTCGCTCACAAACTCAACGCCAAAATGGCGGAGCTGCGCGGGACGGCACCATCCCATGGCTTCCGCCCAGACTCGAAAAACTCAGGTCAGCAATATGAGAGTGAAATGTTTTGAAGGAAAACAACTTACTTTTGCACACTTACTTTTGCAAGTTGAGTGTTCAGAGCTGCAATGTGCAGAGTTCAGACTTCAGAGCCCCTGCTGACATTGACCATGCTATCTTATCAGCCGAAGTGTTCATTGAACCAGTACATTGGCCAATAGGTGTGACGGCTGTTGAGCAAGATATTGACCATGAGGCGGCCTCTTTTAACGCTTAAAAGAAAATGACCCCCTGCTTGACATCCAGGGCCCCCGAACCTTAATTTTCCCAGTGGGGCAGAGGACACGGCTGTGCACCTGTCAATCTCAGCAGCATGCCAGCAACTGGAAGCTGAAACCTCTGGTCTATTTCAGAGTTCTGCCAATTTCAGACCATACAGCAGGAAATGTCCAAAGTTTGTCACATTCCCTATGTTGTACATGTCAGTTGAAACATGGCCTATATGTTTTCCACAACTCCAGGTCACAGTGCATTACAAGCAGGAGAATGGCGCTGTGATTCCTTTGCGTGTCCACACAGTGGTCATCTCCGTCGCAACATGACGACTACATTTCACTGGAGGAGCAGAAGCGTATTCCTGAAGGAGAAGGTCATCAAAGCTGTGGTGCCGGCAAAATATCTGGACAACCAAGACCGTTTACCATATTCAGCCGAGTGGGCGCTTTGTCATCGGAGGGCCTCAGGTGAGCACCCTCTGTCTTTCTATGGTTGCATGTTGTATGTATAATGCACTTTAACTCTCTTCCCGCCATTGACTGAAATTTACGGCTTTCCGTGTTTTCACTGTTATACGTTAGGGGGCGCTATCAGGGATCTTCTGAAAGAGTACATAATCTCTAGATCAAAAAACACAGACGAAGAAGAAGCAAAAACAAGCGATAGCATATGTAAGCAGAGGCATATGTAAAATAACGCAACCATCAACATTAAACAGCATATGAATCAAAGCTCACCGAATGTTACCAAATTAAATGTCAGCCCAGGAAAAAGTATAGGACTCAGCAAGCTTTGGGGGTGTTGATGGACTCGATCTACTCCATCTGTTTTGATCATTGTTCTGAATCTGATCCAAATGTACGTCTACAAAAATGCAATTTTCTTTTTAATTATTAAACTAAAGTTTTGATTAAAAAAGAATGCATTAAGCTAGAATAAAATTTGTTTTTGTCTAAATATTGCATTTTGATGTATTATTGCATTTTGCAATATTTAAATATTGCATTTTGTTTGATGCATGCTCAGATATTCATACAACAAAATATTCTAGAGGCCATGAAACTTTTGTGAAAATTATCAAAAATACTGGCAAGATTCTTTCAAAAACGCTGTTGGCAACATGACATCATGACTTTTGCATAAACATACACGCCACTTTCGAGTCAAGTGGCGTGTTATCTCCACACATTTTGAGCTATCCGCATGTATCGCGTTTATGCGTGTATGTCTACGCCATTAACGTCCGCGTGATCCGCGTGTATGTACACGCCGTCAAATGTCCGAGCAAAAAAAGCAAAATGTAGATCTACATCTGGGGGAGCTATCTTTTTCTTTCCTAGGATGGTAAGGGAACAGTCATAAATGCCATTAACCCCGTGGCGGGTAGGTTTAGGGACGGGGTTGAGGTAAGTCATATATTTATATATACACTAATAACATTAAGTCAACGGCGTTCATAAACACGCTGAAAAGTGATTATGCGTGTTGATAGCGCGCCAGAAAAATAAAAATACGAATTGGCGTGTCATACACACGCTACTTCATGAGATCAGTCTGCTGTCGGGGAAATAGTTAAAAAGGATTCGTTCACTTAAAATGAAAATTCTGTGATTACTTATTGACCCTCATGTCATTCCAAACTTTTGAATTTTCCATCTCTTGTCTTGCAACAGCAGATTATCATAAAAATAAATCATCATAAAAGTAGCCAATATGTCAATATGCTGTTGTGTCAACGTCATTCACACTAAAACGGTTCTCACATTTGTTGTAGCCATGGTGTGCCGTTTTGCATCTAGGCACAAGCGCAGACTTAGACACAAGCTTCAATAAAGGTGAAGAGATGTTTCATGATCTCTTCTCAAAACTCACTGGTTTTGGAATGACATGAGGATCAGAGATTAATTGGCGAACTATTGTTCACCAATTTTTGGTGAACTATTGCATAAACCAAAATGATAATCTATGCTTTCCAGGGAGATGCTGGTGTTACAGGTAGGAAGATTATTGTGGACACATATGGTGGATGGGGGCTCATGGTGGTGGGGCGTCTCTCTGGAAAGGACTACACCAAGGTGGATCGCTCTGCTGCCTATGCTGCACGCTGGGTGGCTAAGTCTCTGGTGAAGGCCAAACTGTGCAGTAGAGTGTTGGTTCAGGTGAGATGAAAGTGTAGACATCTACCTAACATCTTCCAAGTGATCTGGATTAAAATTGGAATGGATGAGCTGGTGTCTGGAGCAGGGTCGTTAATATTTAATGTGTTCTGTAGGTGTCTTATGCCATTGGAGTCGCCCACCCTCTTTCAATCTCCCTCTTCACCTACGGCTCATCGGTAAAACCAGAGAAGGAGTTGCTACACATTGTCAACAAGAACTTTGACCTCCGACCAGGTGTCATTGTTAGGTAAACAATTAATAAGATAAAATGTTCTTATTATTCTTCCACTTCAGGCAAAGAAACCAACATTTCAGTTTTAAAAAACACGTATTTAAGTTCAGTACTTTGTATGGGTGGGTTAAAATTTAGGCAAATGATTAACATTATTTAGTTTAGGATTCACTAAAATAAGACACAAGAGGGAATAATGGGAAATTCTTACATATTACATTTGTCCATGAGCAATAATTGCCATGTAATGTTAAATCCATTAAATATCTAAAACATCCTCTACTTTTCAGTCGATGAGAGTGCAAAACGAAACCAAATTTTAAAAATGTAACATATCAACATTGAACAAAACGTGCAAACTGTTCTTGTTCTTACAATGACACTATAATTAGTACACTGACTGTTGAAATACAGTATTGTGAATTATTTACACTTTAGTCATTTATTGTGTTTTAATTTGTTATGGCAAGACCATAATTACTTAATTACAATCCTGCTCTATCTTTATAGTGATATATAATATAGAATATCGCTATGGAATTTCCCAAGTTTTCCTCCAGAGGGAGTACCGCTGCCATCAATGTAGTCGAGTACTACTTTAAGTTTCTCTTGAAGGGATAGTTCACACAAAAATTTTAATTGCCATTATTTACTCAGCCTTAAGTTGTTTAAATATGCGAGAATTTCTTCTTCTACCAACCACAAAAGAAGCTATTTTGAAGAATGTTGTTAACCAAACAACATACTATGGAAGGAGGCCCTCCATACTATGGAAGTCAATATGGCCAGTTTGGTTACCCATATTCTTCAAAATATCTTCTTTTGTGTCAGCACACAGGTTTGGAACAACTTTAGGGTGAGGAAATGACAGAATTTTCATTTTTGGGTAACCTATCCTTTAATTCAAATGATTCAATTGTGCAGTTTTAGTATAAGATTTAATAAGCACTTTTGCACCTAAATTAGGTACAGTTTTGGTTCAAGTAGAATTGAGGTGTCGGCTGTTTGGTGAAAAGCTAAATAACTTAATTTCCACTAACAGGGACCTGAACCTGAAGAGGCCGATCTACCAGAGCACCGCCTGCTATGGTCACTTTGGCCGATCAGAGTTTCCCTGGGAGATGGCCAAGAATCTCAAGGTTTAATGAGAGAGGAATGCAAGCCTTATACCTTCAGTCATTCAGTCGCTTTTCGTCTGTGCTCCTCTCCCTTCTGATTTTGATTCTCCTCTGGCATACTCTATATTTTAGATTAGACAAATATACTGTAAATGTCATGAAAATCCAGTCTTTTATTTAGAAGTCTGTTGAGAAAGGATCCCTCACAACATCAATACCCATAACAATCAATCATTCCTTAAAGCTGAATTGTGTCTTTTTTGTGTGTGTGTGTGCGTGTTAAAAGCGAATTCCTATCCGAGGTTGGCATATGAGACAACTTTAAGTTATCAGTAAAGCTGAAAAATGTTAATACAGTGACTCATCTGTAGTGCTACCGAAACGCATGACTCTTTTTGCTGCCACACTCTCAGAAATTTTTTTTGAAAACAGCTTCTCACTTGGGCAGTACCCTTAAAGTACCCTTTTACCCCTAAAGTGCATACTAATATGTACCTTAAGGTACTACTGTAAACTTTTTAGGGGTTGATAATGTACCCAAGTTGTGAAATTAAAAGTGCTGCATGTAATTTTTTGGACTGTACTAAAACGCAATAATATATTTGCAGATATTTAGAAAACATGCTAAGGCCCTGTTTACATGAGAATGCTCGCGGGTGAAAACTTAAAAATCATTTATCGGATGTGCCTTTCGTTTACACGGCGGCAGCGTTTTTGGGGCTTAAAAGCGCAAAAAAGTGAAACCACCCTCCATTGTGGAAATCTTAAAAATGCTCCACCGCCGCGTTCCTGTGTAAACGGTAAAAACGCAAAAGTCTGCTTGACCGTGAAGTTTGTACGCAGGCGCACGGACTTGGTGTTGTGTGGCAGTGCTTCACGTTGCCACCTAGCTGTTGAATTTCACACTTTTGCGTCATCAGTTGCACGCGGATTTCCCACCCAAAACGCTCGTCTAAACGCAGGATAAAAAGTGATAACGCAATGCCACTTTTGCGTTTCTCTCTTCAGAATCGATTTACGTGTACACATGCAAAGTTTAAATACTAGTTTCTCTGAAAAAGAGCGCAATGTTATTCTACTTTGAAAAAAAGTATGGAATTTTGGAATGTCTGTTTTTGTTTTGGTCTGTGTGATCCCAACCACTGCCCAATTTACTGGTATTTAACGGTATTTCTACACACTGCCTATGTCGTAGCTACGCCATGAGTTGGCGCAGAAGTATAAATTGGGGTTAAGGCTCAAAGCTTTCCATTGTCAACTACGCGGTTGTGTGTCTGGCATCCTGTATGAGTGTGGAGTCAGGAGAAGGAAGGGGCATGGAAAACACTCTCCAATATTTTGAATTTGGACTACAGTACCTATTTCAACCACTAGCGGTCGATATTACATACAACACTTTTAACTTAAATTGGAAAATGGCATAAAATATCTGCGAATGAAGCACCGTTTCCATCCCATGTTCGAGAGAACAAAATAATAATTTCCTGGGAAAAATGGAAGTTGTTGCAATCAGGAAAAAACCACTGTGGTTATTTTTTTGTACATTTACAATTAGAGGCCATTTAGACAACACTGTTTTCAGCTAAAAATGAAAAACATGACTACAGTGTTTCGGGGGGTTGTGTGGAGCAAAACTTTTGAAAACAGGATTCAAAGTGCTAGTTTTTGAAAATGATTTACCTTTATCGTCTCTAAATTTGTGAAAACGGTGACGTCATGTGCATTGTGTTTAGTCTATAGGCGTGTAGTTTATTCATATAGTGACATTGCCAACTACTGGCATAATACAAGCTGGGGGGTTTTATCGTCTTCAGCGGATCCTTGTGAACAGGTTGACAACGCTGTTATATAGGAGAAGGAAAAACGTTTTCATTTGTAGTACATCGTTGTCATGTAAACGCACCCTATCTTGCGCTTAAGACAAAATACAATATGCTATCTTCCATTCGGAAGTGAATGCCTAACCGGACATTTCAGCTTTATATCTAAAATTATTTAAATCAAAATTTTTCAGTTTTTTACTACATTGTAATTTCCTTTTCTCTGTCTTTACAGTAGTAAAGTTACAGTAGCATGTTATGAGGAGACATGAAATAGTGGACCATTACAAGCTTTGGGCTTTTTTACATGTTCTACAATCCAAGAATCATATTCCTCTCATCATATACTTACAGTCTTAAAAGGGTCTAATTTGTGTGCCTTTTTCTTGCATCATAGGATCGTTTGCTTTATATGCTTTGTTTTAGACTGCATCATCTCATTTTTGGACAATGGCAGGGGGATATTAATATGAGAATTTTGATGTTTACATGTACAGATCCTGTGCTGGTCTTACATTGATTGTCACCACTGGAGAGTGAGCATGTGTATGTGTGTGTATGTACAAAGCCAGATTATGGTGCACACTTGAGATGTGTGTGGAAGCCACTGTGTAATCTCATTTGTTCAACAGAGGCATTAATCCTTAAAAACACTGTAAACCATCTTATTATTACAGTTTTCTTTCAGATTTTTAGCGTCTGAATTTAAGATCTGACATGTAAATAATTGTGAATAATTAAAGTGGAAAATTCTTAAATTTGTCCAGTGTCATATGGATCTCTTTAAACAAAATGAATGAATAATTTATTTTTGGATATGCCAACCAATAATTTAATTATGTTGCACATTTAAGTTCAAATGCACTAGTGTTTACTAGCCTATATTCACAGTTTTTTCAACAAGTCACTAAAATCTACACCTGACAAGTCAAAGAAAAATCACCAAATTCAATGTTAGAGCAAACTCAAAGGCCACGATGATTGCTAACAGGAATTGTGCGACATCATCTACATAACTTAAAGTTCATTGCTCATTCAGAGTGACAATATGAGAGTAATGTTTGATTTTGCTTTATTTTTCGTACATTTAAATTTACAGCACATTCTGCCAAAAAAACAAAACATTCTCCAATGAGTGAGCCAATCCTTGGTTGAAACAAAGGCACATAAGGGTTTTATTTTTATTTCGCAGCATGCCACTAAACGCTGATATGTGAATGTTTGTTGAATGTCTTGTTGAATTTTGACGGCAGTTTTGCAGTATTACGCTTTGAGCAAACAGGTTAGATAATACACTGGAAGAACACGAATATGCATAAGGTAACACAGAAAAGTAACAGCTTTGTCCTTTTTTCAATGGAACAGTCCCAAATGACAAATCTTTAATTTCTATTCTCCCTCATGGTGACCTCTTTTTTTTCATGTGAAACATGAGAATGTTTGCCTTTATTTTTTATTTTTTTGGCTTAAAAAATTCAGTTATCATCCAAAAAATGTGTTGTGTAGTACGACTTGTGGTATATTCTTAAGTTATCTGAAACCTTATTAAGTAGGAGGAACCAACTGAAATATAAATTATTATTTACAGAAATTCCCTTATTCTGCATCACGCAAATCTCATTTAATGGCACGGATTGAATGATGCATCATCATGGCATTTTGAATGCCGATGCAAACGAGATTTCAGAGCTTCAACAAAGGGAAAGATTAACAGTGAACTAACTTCAAATTCACCTGTCCTATATGGCTTCAGAAGAGTCTTACGAGCTACTTGGTTGTCACTACTTTGAATTGACGTGTGGAATAGAGCTGCATAATGATTCTTCAAGTTTTTCTTTTGACTTCCTCAGGGAAAATAACAGCATGAGTATATAGTAAATTTTTTCTTTGGATGAACTATTTAAGCAGTGACTTTTAAGCAATATTAGAGATATTTTTGAGGTACATCTGATAATGGTTTAAACGAAATGATGGGGAAACAGTAAAACTTTCTCATATCTGGTTGATCAACGGTGTCTAACACAGAGGGAAAATATGTGACGAGAAAGATCTGAAATTCCTGAGCGTAAAGAAATAGTAAACTGAAATAGCATGAAAGACGTTTTCTGGACGGCACTAGTAACATCAGATGTCAATAAGCATAAACATGGCTCTTATCCTGACAAATGAAATGACAAAACTCCCTTGATAATGATTAGGAACCATATGAATGTTTTAATGCTGGTAGTATGAAAACATTTGACCAATGTAAACCAAGCTTCATCTGTTTTTTTTTCTCTCAAAACAAACAAAAACAATTATGATCTTGCAGTCCTGCTGCACATCATTTTGTCTGCAAACAGCTCACATGGATCTAGTACATCCGTGAACACAAACTAGTCCTCCATCCTTAAAGGGCTACTTCTCAGTCTTTCATTACTAGACGTTTCCGCAGCGAACCTTATGAACACAGACATCAAGACAAACTACATGTAGTGCTGTTCTCAAATACATTTGGTCACAATGTACAGCAATACTCACTGCTTCTAGCATGACTTAATTTGATGAGCTTATGCGCCTGTTTTGCGAGAGGTTTTTGCTGATCTCATTCAGCTTAGCTCTTTCTAGCTGTCAGCATAAAGTTTTACTGCATAAAAAGGCAGTTTTCAGATGCTATGTTTGGCTATCGACATACAGGTCTAATAAATATCTGTATTTGGTTTTCAGTATTAAGGCACGCTGGTAAATGACAATCTCCTGAACAAGACGTTTCAGACACCATATGGTGATTAAGGCAAAATATATGCAAACAGCAGTGATATGCAACAATAAAATATATGATTTAACCATCTCTGCCTTTAAAAACAACTAAAGGCACAGAAAAATGTCAGCATTTTTGGATTCATTGTCTTGCAATGTCTGAAATTGGCACAATAACTTTTGTTTTGAGGCACCATGTTAAAATGCCTGCAAAGGCTTCGGTTTAGTTTACTACAGCACTGATGTAGCGTTACTCTGGTTTCATCAATGGATGCAGACATTTTAGCCAACTAGGAGTCTGTCGTTCCACAGATACTTAACAATCCCAAAGAGATCTAACGGAAACTCCAACACGTCCAGGCAATGAGCTTTGTTTTTCCCAGCATGGAAGCTGATGGATTCAAAGGTCCCCAGAGAGTGAAGAAGTCTCTCAAAAATGTGCAAAATTTGAGCTGGATTCTTTGGCAAAGGTAAGCCGATTGTACGAGAGCCAGGTCCAGTTTCTGTTTCTTTCCCTCTCCTGTTGTAGTGTAGTGTTGTAGAGAGAGAGCGAGAGAGAGAGACTAAAGCTACAGTATAGAAAGATTCTCAGGCTGGTGCTGACCGGGTCCACCAAGAGACTCCATTTTGTGGTCTCGGCTTGCAGACTGTAGCGAATGCCCTCGGGCCAGCACCATCATCGTGTCGCTAGATATCCCAGCGAATTCAAAAGCGAATGTCCCATAGAACAGCATAATGATGACACAGAAGACCCACTCGAAAATGGCCGATGCATGTTGCAGGACAAAACTTTCCTGGACAAAAAACACCCCGCCTGAGGAACGCTTCATTAAGGAATAATAGTGAACACTGTAAACTCATGCTCAGGCCTGTCTGCATTACAGGATGAACATGCATGAACTCAATGACTGAGAAAGAAAAGGAAAGCAAAACCTAAAAGCTGAACACTATGGGATATTCAAACATTCTAGGAACATGTGAGATATGAGAGTATTGTGACAATAATCCTGACCAATGAAAAAAATAACAGATACAGATTAAACCTGTTAAAATTAAAGCCTCTCAAGTATGGGGAAATTGTTCAATTATTTAATTAACGTTACTTTACATTGCAGATTTATAATGTTTGCATTTTTTGTGCATTTTGACAAAGTTAAAAACGAAGCTAACCGATTTTTTCTCTATAAAATTTCTGTATTTAACTGCATTTAAATAGGGAAAACGTGGAGTTGTTCGGTCGCTTCTCTGCTTGTAACGAGACTGTAACAAATGTAAATAAGGTGTGGCACCTTTAAGATCTGCGCGCTCCCTGTTGACTGTCTGCAGTGTGTGTGCGGGTAATTTCTGTTTGATGCTTCTTCTATCTTATTTTGTTTATTAAGTAACGATGTGACGGTAGAAAGTGTGACAGACAGTTATACGAGTTCGATTTGTAAGAGGTCAATCGCCTCCGTGAGTCTGTCTGGCCTCTGCAATAACTTCAGCTGTGAGCTTCTCGTCGCTTCATACCGTTCCCATGGAAACAGGGGGAAATGGCTACTCTTGAGTGAAGCAAACGCAACATTTTTCAACTTTCTGCTAAGATATATGTGACTTTCTTTGCAACGAAAATGCGAGGATTATGAAATCATGCAAACCCCGCACATTTTGTGCGGAAATCGGCTTGCGGAAAGTGCGGCGTATTTGAAAAAATACGGCCCCAGCATGAAAATGAGGACTTTGGCTGATTTTGCATTGAATTCAGCGATCGCGTAATCGCGTTTTTTCTGGAGGGACTGAGGTGTTACCATCCTCCTTTTCCCGGATATGTCCTGGATTCAGCTTTTGCTTTCTGCAGTCGCCATGCATTGTTTACATGTAACTAAATTACAGTTTTTGTTTCAATCTAACGTTAACTGAATTCATTCTGATTGCTGAATCTGAATGTAGTGTTTACATGAACGCTAAACAAGTGATCGGTTGATGTGGGTTTCAACATGGCTATGAAAATTCCCCGCTCCTCCGTGAGAGATACAAGACCGCAAACTTACGTCTCAGGTGCTGCTCTTCGGTAATTAAGCCACCGGCCTCGCGCCGTTCTCCACACAGCCCTAACTCGTCCGGCTCGCCACAGTTAACATGGTGAATGACTGTAGAACTCAAAAGCCCAATCCCGGACATTTTGGATCAATATCGAAACGCATTTTCAGGCAGACGCATCACGGAGACTAGCCTAGACTTGTTGTTTACCTATGCGTGTTTACCGGTAGGCGTGGCCTCCTAGGGCAGCGAAGCAAGTGGATTCTGGCAGTTGTTGTCGTTCATCTACAAAAGCCAAAAAAACGTATTTTCTTAATCTAGAAAGCTCTAAATTCAAATAATTTTACATTTCTTCTACATAAATTACCCATTTTAAATACACATTCATCTTTCCAGAGATGGAATGACCCTTTAATAACATGCTAAAACGATTTTGAGAGGTGTAATGACTGAACATAAACAAAGGTTAATACATTCTGGAAAAATATATTACTCATTGTTAATTCATGTTAGTTAAAGGTGCAGTGTGTAATTTCTAGTGAAATCTAGTGGTGAGGTTGGAAACTGCAACCAACAAAAGTTACGATGGCCAACAGGAAAATATGTCGTCTGAGACTGCAGAGAGAAGCTAGCTAAACAATAAGGTTTCTCTACATAGATAAATTAAGAAGTGATGTTTACTTTAATATTCTGTAAAACATGTAATTGTGAATATTATTGTTACTTGTTCATCATTGTGTCAGTGATTTATTTGCTGACTTTAGCTAGCTTCCTTGCACAATGAACAAAATAGTAACAAACTGCGTATTGTCCGTTTAGAGCTACTGTAGAAACATGTCGACAAATTACAATGTAAGGGGATGTGGATAGAAATTACTCATTCTAAGGAATAAAACATAAAGTTCATTAAGTAAGGTCTTTGTACACCACTGAAAACATAGTTATGTATGACATTGCATTTCTGTCAACAGATCCTCCTAAATATTACACAATAAACCTTTAATCGATTGACTGATTTTAACAAATGAGTAGTGTTACCATAAAAACCGAATATTGCGACAGCACTAAAACAAATACATAATATAAAAACAATATGAATGAGTGATACTGTAAAGGATACTAAGCACCAGGGCTACAAAAGCCATCAGGGTCATAAAGAGGCGCAAATGACCCATATTATATTCTCCCTGAGTCTTTGCCAGGCGGTAGGTCAGCGCAGACTGCAGACACACAAACAGCATGCTGGTGGGGAAGGCCACTCCTGCTCCAACATAGTGAAGAACCTTGGCGTTATCCACCTGTGAGAAACACAACGACAGGAAACAACAGTGAGAACTGATTTACCAATCAAAACTACAGATGTCATGAACTGGGGAAGTAGTTTAGTGTGTGTGGGAGGGAGAAGGTCCATGGTACCCATTAAGGGAAAAAAAGTTCTGCATTTTTTTCTTTATTTGAAATGGAAAAACCACAAACAAACTTTTTTGGAGAGTATTTTCCTATCTAAAAATAGCCACATCTCTAGGAAATTTCTCTTCATTTTCCCCAGCTGTGGAAAGATCATATTTAGAGAGCCCTAACTGTTCGGTACAAATCTGTTCAGGAAGGACTCATTAAAATCACACAAAATTGCGCATATTGCAACACAAACTCATTGAAAACACATGTCGGCATATTTAAAAACATAGCCTGTAATCAGTGTAACTTGGTTTTCACATACATAAGTACATTTAACACATTTTTGTACTTAAAACAATGAAGGCTGGATTAAAAATATCATCAGTTACCAGGATCTGGTCAGTTACAAAATCACATTCCCAAAACGGTCATGTAACATATTTTGGGAAATTCTGTTTATGTCGTATTTTCACTTTTATAGCTACAAGTTTGCTGTGCTCGCCACACATGATTTGGTCACACACTGGTCTGAGAGCTCACAATGCCACATCACAATCAACTCCTGAGCCAGTTTCTCACTGCCATCAGAGGGCAGCAGTGCACCCACAACAATCAAACCCTTAACTCTCCCATGAATACCACACAATCCAACGTCGAGAATATCACTCCATAATTTCACACTATTATATTTATAATACTACAATATTAGTTATGTATAATGTTTTTAAAAGAAGTCTCTTATGCTCACTAAGGCTGCATTTATTTGGTCAAAAATACAGTGAAAACATTAATATTGAGAAATATCATTACAATTGAAAATAGCTCTTTTAATATATTTTAAAATGTAATTTTAATTCCTGTGATGGCAAAAATTAATTTTCAGCATTATTACTCCAGTCTTCTATTCTCAGAGCTGAAAATAGTTGTGCTGCGTAATACTTTTGTGTAAACCGTAACAGGATTTACTTATTTAACACAACACAACCTTCAATGCATGGTGCCAATAATTCATACAGAGTTTCTTAACGATACACTAATGCGTTTGTAAAGTTTACAATTTTCACAGTACTGTATTGAAGTCAGTGGAAATTTCATGTTTTGTTCTATTATAGTGCCTACAAGAGGCACAATCCCACTATTTTTGAAAGTGTCCTCAGAGTGAGCCCATCCATATGTGTCAAATTTGGTGAAAATATCTTATTTCGTTTTGAAGTTATAAACATTTATATGTATAAACACATAAAAAATTACCCACACCTGACTTTGTTTGCATTTTCTTGCCACTTACTATTAATATTTTGACATTTGAGCATAGCAAACAACTTATGTTTTAAAACTTCTGATGGTGGTTTCATCTAGATTGGTCTAATGGTTTCGAAGATATCCGCAAATGTTCTTTAAGCGCTAAATCCCAACGCTACACAAACCGTAAGGTGAAACCTAGCATGTTTGGTATCATTGGACAGGGCAAGGATTCAGGAACTTAATGAGACTCCCATGAAAACCAGTTAACCACACCCAGAAATATAAGCATTTGAAGATTTAATTTTACCACTAGGTGGCGCTGGTTTGAAACTTCTCAGGTTCCTTCAGGGCATCGTACTGATGACCCATACCGAGTTTCTCAAGAAGACGATCATGCGTTCATAAAATACACCATTTTGGTACAAAATTCAAAATAAATGGTCAATATGGAAAAATCTTTCGCAAGGGCTACATGAAATTATTTTGTGCGGTATTCGAGAACGGTTTAACGAATCGACATGAATTCCATAACTTCGGAGCATCAGCTAGAGGAGTATGAAAAAGTATGTTTTTCAGAGAATTCAAAATGCAAAAGAAGAAACAGCATAAAGAACATATATATATATATATTCTTATATAATATATACTTCATATATATATACATATCTGTCTGTCAATATATATATATATATATATATATATATATATATATATATATATATATATATATATATATATATATATATATATAGACAGATAGATAGATAGATAGATAGACAGACAGACAGACAGATAGACATAGACAGACAGACAGACAGACAGACAGACAGATAGAAAGAAAAATACCACTGTCTCTAAATCTATTTCTTTCAATTACTTCATTTTATTTATTCTATTTATTTTTGACACAAACAAAAGAGAAGTATCAAGTGTTGCAGGAAGAACTTTGGAAACCATATATCAACTCCAGGCTTTGTCAGCGAACTACTGATTACCTCAGCAAATGATATCCTGTATGTTTCCCTGAAGGCGAAGACTTCCCCTTCACTTCTGTCCAAATACTGAGCTGCAGTCCCTGTGCTTTAGTCGCACTGTCATTAGGACAAGGTTCTCAGCTCTGTGATGTGCAAGGTTTGCAGGCTTAAGGACAGGGATCAAAGCTGTCAAAAGCTTCCCAGTCATGTGGGAAAAAAGCACAGTGGATGAGACTGTGATCATGTGACCTGTCAATGGAAATACACTTGATGTATCATTCTGCACAGACAATATTCTGGCCACTCATTTCACCTTCAAGTGTACACCTGAGTTTACAAAGAACTTAATAACTTCAATAGTCCAAATAAGAAATCCAGGCAAACACATGAGGCCTCCTTTATAAAACACATGTATGATTGGGTTTCATCTTAAATATCATGGATTTTATCCAATGTCAAAGGAGAGGAACAAATCAGGATTTATAAATGCAGAAACTGACGTGAAAATGTTCTTATGCGAACAACAACAGAAGAGCAAAGTTTTTGGTGCTCATATACCAGTAATTCAACATTGTTTATGAAAATGTATACATATTTTTAATAGTTAGTGATTTATATTAATGATTTCCCAAAAAAAAAATGATTATGGCAGCGGCTACTTACACTAAGTGCAAATAGCAATAGTGTTGTTAAAAAAATTTAAACAAGATAACTGATGTATGATGAATTCCATGATAAGTATGCAATTAATCATGATTAATTGCATACTTATCATGGAATTAAGCATACACAAATGATCTTAAGTATGCAATTAATCGTGATTAATCGCATACTTATCATGGAAATCATGACAGCCCAAAAATAGCCTATCGCACATACATTTTCATAGAGCACGTTTGGAATTAATTGGATGTAACGCACTTGTACACATTGTGCTTGGATTTAAGGTGAACTGCAATTTATAAAAGAGAGAGTAATTTCATAATTAGCTAGAGAGAGGAGCTTCTCTCACATGGACTTGCTATAACATGTGGTTGAATGCCTGCCCTACAGAAAAGATCCGTTTCTCTGTCTCTTCATTTATGCAGACGGTGCTTTAAGAACAATAAAACCCTGTTTAAGAGTTTGATAGCATATAATAAACAGAGCTGTCAAAAGTAAATCTTAATCGAATTACATAATATCCGACTAATTAATCAAATTCAAGTCAGGTCTTGCTGTTTTTCAGCATCTCAAGCTACGGTTGTCATATTATTATACAAGCTATAAAACAACCTTGTACACAGAAATTATGTTTGGGGTTAACTAGAATAGGTCTTAACACTTGTAGGTTAAAAAAACCATTACTTTTCGCATTTTTATTTTGTTGCAGCACCTCTCTTCCCAGTCTGTCAGTAACGCTGTTCTTTTTTAGTTTCTATTCATCATAGCATCATGAAATAAAAATGTTTTCAACACTGACAATAATCATAAATGTTTCTTGAGCATCACATCATCATATTAGAATGATTTTTGAAGGATCATGTGACACTGAAGACTGGAGTAATGATGATGATATATTCAGCTTTGGTATAAATTACACTTACACTATAAATTATCACAGGAATAAATTACACTTCACTATATATTCACATAGAAAACCGCTGTTTTAAATTGTAATAATATTTCACAATATTACTGTTTTTTGGTATTTTTTATCAAATAATTGCAGCCTTGGTGAGCAGATTTATCTGAAATTTAAAGCTTTTGTAACATTAAACTCTACCCTTCAAAAGTTTGGGGTCAGTAAGAATTAAATTTTATTTTTGGGGGAAAGACATATAATAAATCAATACTTTTATTCATCAAGGATGAGTTAAACTGATCTAAAAGTTACAGTAAAGACATTTATTTCTGTCTCAAATGAAGCCCCTCCTTCCGAAAAGCGTAATGTGCTCTGATTGGTCGGCTGGACCAGTGTGCTGTGATTGGTCAACCGCTTCGAGAGTGTTTCGAGAAATATCACACCCTTACCATAACTGCAAGTTTCATGAGTTTTAACGCAAGGTTTAACGCAAGTCAACCAGGTCTCGTCGCTTTGTAACTTTGCAGACCTTTTTCATGCTCAAACAGCAACATTACACTAAAGAAAGTTGAAAATGTGAAAAAGCATTCTCAATCCTCTTTGAGATGCTAAGAGAAGTTAAAGTAGTTCAACTTTGAAATGTGTGTCCTGCTTTGCTTTGTCTAGCTGTAATTCAATAGAAACGTGTCCTTCACTCAAAGCTTCACTCATTCTGTGTTCTCGGTATGGTTTAGTGAGGAATGTTGTAAGTAGTAGCAGTCATAATAGACTTCACAAAAGCATAGACGCAAAACTTTAAACTTGATTTGCTCTGACAATGGCAAAAAAATAATTTTGTGTCGGGGCATGATTAAATTAATAAATGTATCACTTTTTAATTTTAATTTTTTTTATAAATCACACAAAATTGCTATGGTAATTTGAGAGGTCTAATAATAAGCAAAGGAATCTGAAATAGGTATTTTATCCATCATGCGTATGTTATCCTTCAGGGGCCACGTTCTCTTCTATGGGAATGCAGAAGAAAAATCTTTACAGGCTGGTAGAAGGAATCTACAGTTTACTTTGGCAACCTGTAGCTGTCAAACCACCAGGACCAGGAGCAAGTGAGAAACTATGCACAGAACACACACAACGACACACACTTAAACAGTCTAACACACAAGCTTACAGGAACTATAGTAGTTCTCAGGGACTCTTGCTTAAGTATTATTCAGATGAGATTGGAATTATTAAAAGATGGGTATGTGGTCTGAAAACACTTGGACACGTTTTCAATATATTCTGTCAGTAAGGATAGGACAAAGTCTAAATGTTTTCCATAATGCAACCTACTTCAAACAGTCAAACGGATTATTGAAAAATTTGTAACAATTTGATTTTGGTTCTATTGTTTGCCAAAAATGTATTGTTCTATTTGTATATATATATATATATAATGTTTTATCATGGTAATCTTTAATCAAAATCTGAAAAGTTACGTCCGGTCTGGAATGGTGTCTTTTTCTGATGACGTAGGTTTGACGGCTTGGGTTGGGAAACGCTTAACCACTACCCTCAAATTCTGAATCTGACTCTTCTTATATTGATTTTATTCTATTTTTCTGATTGATACCCTGCTAAAAAAGCCATAATAAACCAGTCACGATGTTCTCAAGAAAATCTGAGATCCGCTGGTGGAGCTGGTCCCCCATAACTCCCGATTCCAATGCTGGGAACCAACATTCAAAACAGCCTATTGCATTCAAGCCAGTTTCAGTTCTTACTCTGGTAACTTCGAAGATTTGTTTGACCAAACTTTTCAAAGTTTGGTCAAACACCAAAGACCAAAGTTTTTTTCCCTGTTCAATATGGTTAATTGTTTTTTAGCTCTGTTCATGGCCAAAACTGGAGCAAAAATTTGAGGAAAGTGACATATATCTGATGCAATAAAGCCGCTATCCCTGTATATCGTGCACCCAAATTTTCATTCTCCAGCAGCGGTGTTTATTACTGCCTTGTAATTGCATATAAATTGATGACATTTTTCATAACTACCTCTTAATATTCAATAGAGAAGTGAATTGCACCGGCTCTCTTACAAGAAGTGAAACTGACGCTTTTATGTTCCATGTTTCCTGCATTTGTCACACTTTAAACACAAACTTAGCATCAAACCCTGCGTTGACAGAGAACGTTTATCCCGAGCGTTGAGAGCCCATTAAGCCTGATCTAAACCAGGTTGGAATTGTATGGTTTTGTCAACTCTAAACCTACTCTAAAACTAGTAGTTTGTTCAAGCAGCTTCATGCAACAGGCCTCAGCATTGCTGGATTTTTCAGGAAGGTTAGGCTGCCAAAAGTATTACTTTACCCAGAAAGTTGACAACCGCTCCAGGCAGCGCAATAAGACATTTCGTTTTAGTTGCATAATTCAACACAAGTCTAAATAAATTGGGGGAAGTGATGTGGAGAAATATACCGCAAATCACAGGCGGTCCTGTTTAAAACGCAACTTAATTTCTCAGAAGATCCCTAAAAACTGTAGCTAGTCATATTTTATCATGCTTATGTGAGAAAAACATTAGATTTGGACCAGATGATAAAATGAAAAAGTACATCTGTGAGCAACTTCAAGAAGTATAGACTCATCTGAATAGGACTTATTAAGAAATACAAGGCATCTACGGCCCTGTTTACACGAAACGCTCGCGGCTGAAAACGTAAAAATATTTTATCGGCTGTGCCTTTCGTTTACACGGCGACGGCGCTTTGGAGGCTTAAAAACGCAAAAAAGGGAAACCACCCTCCAGAGTGGAAATCTTAAAACGCTCCACTGCCGTGTTCCCGTGTAAACGGTAAAACGCAAAAGTCTGCTTGACAGTGAAGGTTGTACGCAGGCGCGTGGACTTAGTGTTGTTGTAGTATGCACTCCTAGCCGCCTGGAGTGCATACTACATTGAATTTCACACACTTTTGCGTCACCATTTGCACGCGGATTTCCCACACAAAACGCTCGTCTAAACGCGGAATAAAAAGTGATGACGCAACGCCACTTTTGCGTTTTGTCTTCAGAATCGTTTCCGTGTGAAACATAGCCTTAGTAGCGCAGCTCTTTCAGCAAGCTCAGACAGGTTTGCAAGAACAGAGTGGCGCACACCTTTCCAAACAGGACACACACCAAAAAGCTTTGTTCTTTGCAATCTAGTTTGGTGGAAACACACCGTTATCATTCCGAAACCAAACTTAAATTCCAAGACCATCAGGACTTTCAAGTTCTAACAAATCTGTGAAACTGAACGAGGACAGTCAGAGTTACATAACGTGACTTCCCTTTTTCTGATGGTAATAATGAGAGTCTGGCGCTCTTGTCTTGTCATCCTACACCGCAGCCGTGGAAAGCGCCAGAGGGGCAGGCAGGCAGGCCTGCTGATGAGGCGCAGATGTGGCGTTCAGGCCACGTGCTCGTTCCTGCCTCTCCTGCCTGTCAGTTCATGGTAGCTCTGGACTCTGTACACACAGCACATGGTGCACCGTGACTCACTCACCAACATTTCCAGTAACCTTCCTTCCATTTTAGAGAAAACAGGAAGGATGGAGCAATCCCTTTTTCTTTCTAAACGAAAGTGCCTATTTTGGTATTGAATGTTGGTGATGGGAATGGAACTAGCACATCTAGATTTTCAAATGTCATAATAAAACAGCTACTACTGAAAGGCAGGATTGTTATGCAAATCAAGACAATTCAATCATCTGCACTTTAAGTCAGTTTTAAAAAACGGTCCTGCTTATTTTTGTATATTTCCTTGACCTTAATGTGCAAGATTCATTGGTAACGCATTATTCTAAGAAAACATGCCAAAATATGATAACCTCTGAAACAACTGTCCTTTTTGGTCAAAGATTCCAAGTCCTCTTATCTTTCGACTTCACTGTAAAAAATAACCCTATAAAAAAACGGTAAACTACTGGTAGCTGTGGTTGCAAAGCATTATATCGTAACTATTCTGTGCCTTACTGTTTTTGTGTTAGAGCATATAGCTGTTAAATTAAAGTTTTATACTGTAGCTGACAATACGGTATTTAGCTGTTAATTTCAAAAACAGTAACACACCGTATTTTTACAGTATGATGCTTTGCAACCACAGCTGCCAGTAGTTTACCGTTTTTTAACAGGATTATTTTTTACAGTGTACGGTTCTATTGGAATACCTCACGATTCAATCAATTTCCGATGGATAAAATCCCAAAGTCCCATACTACTCATTTTTCTTGTTAAATATTCCATTCACTTGGAAATACTTCACATTAAGGAAGTAAAATCATTTGCAAATACCACTTCACGACTTTTAGGACTCCATGAAGTCGCTTTACGAGAGCAGTGTTCTTTCCTGTGTTGGCAGGAGTAATTCCTACTGAAACAAGAAGCAGGGTTTGTTCCTTAAAAAACTAAAATGCTTCAGTTACATCACAGCCATTAGCCATGATTTGCAAGAAAGATAGTGCAGGAGTCATTATTTTTGGTCTGTATTTCCTGAAAGAGAAAGTCTATACCTTTTAAAATGTACACTACAGCTCAAATGTTTGAGTCCTTAAAAAAAGAAAAAGTATACTTTTTTTAAATCAAGGATGCTTTAAATTGATCAAAAGTGAAAGTAAACATTTATAAATGTTAGAAAATATTTCTATTTCAAATAAATGCTGTTCTTTTGAAGTTTATCAAAGACTTATGTGAAAATGTATCAGGGTTTCCATAAAAATATTAAGCAGCACGTTAGTTTAACATTGATAATAATAAGAAATGTTTCATAAATCACCAAATCAGCATATCACAATCATTTTTGTAGGATCATGTGACACTGAAGACTGAAGAACATTCAGCTTTTTTATCTGCTTAATTTAGTCAACATTAAGGAGCACACTAGCATACAGAGGGCACTGAAGACTAAAAGCCACAAAACACTCATTTTTGATTTCATGGGGTCTTTAACAATTTCTATAGAATCCAGTTAAAATCAAGTTACTACTGCAATAGCTTTTATTCCTCTGAAGTCAAGGGAGTTTTATTTGGCAAACAGCATCACTGTAACATTTTAGCTCATCTTAATGAAGGCCCGACTGGAGCACAATGTGGAAGGCGGTGGGCAGGAACGTTCTCGTACACATGTTCCTTACAAAAACATAGGAGAAGGGAGGGACTTCAGGAGCAGACTGTGTTTTTTTTTTTGTTTTTTTTTATACAAACTCCAGACTACAGATGGAGGAAAACATCAGAGCAGAGTGAGGAGGGGCCTGGCAAACGTGACCTAATAGACTGCAGACCTCACATGTGCGACCCAAACATGGATCTCTCTGCTCAGTACACAATGCGGCTCCACACAGCACGGGTGGTCCTCGTATCATTATAATGGCTAAAAGCGAGGCATTAAAGTTATCTTCCCTGCTGAAAAGACTAGGTTGGACCAGCATGAAAGGCGGGTTTGGGCTGGAGATGCTTTTCAGATATCATGATCTTTCTGATAGACCCTAAAATCTGGTGTTGTTCTAATGCCGCATGGATGATCCCATGTGACACGTGTCGTATATTCCAAGTGTTATAGGGCTTTGCATAGGGTTTGTTAAAAAAACAAACCGAAATGAAATTCTTGACCAGGACTGCACAATGTGCACGTTCGTGAGACTCTTTTAGCGATGCAGTGCACTACATCTTGTCCAGATAAATCACACAAGTTATGAGAAATCAAGATTAACAAAAATGCAACACGAAACTATTAATTTAAGTCATCAGTTACCAAACCCATGATACTTTCTTTCATCTTTGAAACACAAATGAAGATATTTTTAATCAATTCTGAGATATGTCCCTCTACTCTATATATTGGCCACACAACCAAATCTTTGATGCATCAAAAAGTTCATAAAGGAAGTAAAAGTAATCCATATATTAAAAATTGAGCGGTTAGGTATGTTTGAGTTTTTGCGCATCAAGCCAGTTTGAGCTTCCATTTATCGTATTTGATGTGCTCTACTGTATGTATGTGCATTGATCAATGTTTATATCTGAAATAAATATCCAAATTAACTACAAGTACAAGTGGGTGCAGCCATTTATAACATGAATGTGCGAGGCTTCTGATGTCATTCGCTTACACTGGAAAAAAAAGTCTTCTGGGGTAAGATTGACATGAGGGTGAGTAAATGATTACACAATTGTCATTTTTGGGTAATCAAACTAACCCTAAGTTGGTCCACAGGATGAAACAAACAAAAACTGCTTCCATGGCCAGCTAGCTGACTAAGCTTGAAGAAATGCAAGGGAGTAGCTTTGCTTGATTTTCAAAACATTTCAAATATGCAAGGGGAGCAGAACCAAAATAACTAAGTGAATAACAAAATTGCTGATAAGATGAGTTAAGTTCATAATGCTGCAATCGAGGTTCATGCCTCTTTTATAACACCTGCTGCCTATGAAAGTTTATAAGACATTACTACAAACTGGTTCAGTGAGGGATGGACAAACAAGTCTGAACCTGTGCTGTCTCCTGCATATACACACACACACACCTTCTGATGGGGTATATAGTTAAGATTTGGGTGCTTATATTATCAGTGGAAAGGTTTGCCTCTCTCTCTTTCTTTATGGCAACCAACCCATAAAAACCTGTGATGCCCCCATTGGCCGACCTCCCCACATCGCTAGCAGTCCGGGCACTCAGCCAAACGTCCAAACATATCAACCTGCAAAGACCCTGTCGCCAAGGGCTCACACCGATTCATGAATAAAGTGTAAAGGATGTTTGTTTCACAGGGCTCGAAGGAGCATGTGGCTCCACATGAGAGGGTTTATGGAGTCTGCCTTTCATCTAAACACTGTGGAAGTGGATCCGAGGTAGAACGGGAGTGAAGCATCACTCATTCATGGATGAAACAGGTTGAACACTTATCCAAACAGCCCAATATATACACATACACTCAATTTCAAGCTAAGATATAGTCACAAACACAAACATAAGCAAGCACCAAGGTTTGGACACACACTGGATTGAATTTATGTTTCTTATGACCTTCAAATATGTCCTCTTCTGCTCTCACATGTTTAAACAGACCTTGATAAAAACTGGGCTGCTGTGGAGCAGATAGTACGGTATATGTAGTCTGTACCTGGAAGTTGCCGACCATGATGAGTCCTGCAGCACAGATCCATCCAGTGGAGAGACTTGCTGTATTTAACACACAGTTCTGGTGCTTCTCTATGACATGGGCATAGCGTAGGAACACAATCACCATCACTGAGAGTTGGAAGAGACAGAGTGAGAGAGAAAAATGTGTTATTTTATAAAGAAATACCACCATTAAAATATTGCATTTCCAACAATTGACAAGCAGAAATTTAAAAATGTATTTAAAGACACTGAATTTTTAAAAAAAAATTAAAAATACATCAACTCAAATGGCAAAAGCTTAGCAGGCTTTAAAGGGATACTCCACTTTTTTTGGAAATTTCGTTTTACCATCGTTTTACCATCGTTTTCAAATCCATTCAGCCGATTTTCTGATATTTAGAAGAATATCAGTAACCAGACAGTTTCTGGTCTCATTGACTTCCATAGTAGGAAAAAAATATACTATGGAAGTCAATGAGACCAGAAACTGTCTGGCTACTGATATTCTTCTGAATATCAAAAAAATCAGCTGAATACATTAGAAAATGGTAAAACTCAACTGTTTAACTCTGGGGGAGTGGTAAAATGAGCCTATTTCCAAAAAAGTGGAGTATCCCCTTTAACAATGTAGTCTTAAAATAAAAACCAACCATCTGGACAAGTCACTAATATGTTCCTTGTTGCATGTTATAGCAACTTATAGCAGTTGTTTTTCTTACAGTTAAGATTTCTTAAGTATGTGTGTTCATATTTATGTTGGCAGACACCATTTGGCAGACACCAAAGTTCATTCAAGTTCTACATGTACTCTCAATAAGTGCCAAATGAGTGTAAAATGGCCTTAGTGAGTAAAAGGTAACTTTATCAGGTATTTCAGCATTTTATATAGTGTAAATGTAATATATGATTAATATAAGTGATGTATGCAATGTAAAATGATCTAAAAAAGAAAAAAAAACATCTGTTGTGACTTGCCCTCATCTTAAAATTTTCCTTCACTGAAAATCTTCCACTGAGGTATGACATCTATGAGGTAAATCTATTTTTTCTCCAGAACTCTTAGTGACACATATGTCAAATATTAATTTCATAAGCCACCAAAATTAAAACAACAACATAATGATGCATCCTCACATGTTTATGACACAGGATGCACTTTCACAGAGAGACTAGTTGGCTCATTTCAAGTGACGCATAAAAGTAGTCAAGTTATCATAATGACAACAAATCCATTAATCTATTCTTTAAAAACCGCTTGTCCTCTTATGATCACTGTGATGCTGGAGCCATATAGCCAAAACGTATAGTTCTTTTCATATATATTTGTGCTTGAAAGAAGTATCTTATGCTAACAAAGGCTGCATTTAATTGATCAAAAATACAGTAAAATATTGTAAAATAATTATGAGTAATATTGTGAAATATTATTATAAATTAAAATAATGGTTTATATTTAAATATATCTTTTAAAATGGAATTTATTCCTGTGAAGCAAAGCTGAATTTTGAGCAGCCATTAAACGTGATCCTTCAGAAATCATTCTAACACTGTTAAAAAAATCATGATTTGTTATCATAACGTTTTTTCTTCTGTCAAATCAACTTGGTTCAGATAACATAATATTTTTAGTTTCTGATTATTAAATTAATCTCATTCATTGTATTAGCTAAATTTTTCAATTTCAATGAACTTAAAGTTTAAAGGCTACCAGGTTACTTAATTTTTTTAGTTAAACCAACAATATTTTTTACAGTGAATCTGCTAATCGTGGTGCTCAAGAAACATTTCTTATTATTTTTCAATGGTGAAAACAGTTCTGGTGCTTAATATTTTGTCAAAACTGTGATATAGTGTTTCTTTGATGAACAGGAAGTTTAAAAGAACAGCATTTTTTCTGAAATAGCAATCCTTTGTAACATTATAAACTGTCACTTACTATATTATCAATTGAATGTGTCTTTGCTCAATAAAAGTATTAACTTCTATAACAAAAAATTGTACTTGCCCCCAAACTTTGCGATAATTAGCGATTATTTGAAGTTCTGAAACGAGTTAATTTGCTCTTTTTATGTTGTGTTTGTGTAGGTCTTGATGACATACAGTACATTATCTTTCTATGTTAGTGTGACTTAAATGAGACAGAAGAAGTCTCTCTACTCATCTTCAAACTAGTCAGACTCACTTTGACAAAACAACCAGTTCAGTGTTGTTTTTTAGTCAAGAAAATCCATTGTTTTTCTGGAAAGTCTAATGAGGCAGGCAATGTGGAAAGATGAGAAGCAAGTGAGCGAATAAAAGAAGGGCTTCATGGTGAGATCTCTAACGTAAATCAAGCTGCTGCAATCTGCTCAACTGTTTTACTGCTGGGTTAATGCTTAATGAAAACAGACTGGGGCAGATGTGGCCTGTTAGAGTGGCAGTGTTTGGGGGAGAGGACAGACAATAAACCACCCCTCCTTTCTCAGCCCAATCCACCCACGAGAATGTTCCTGGATGTACTTCTGAGTCAACATTACGACAAAGAAACACTGCAGGAAGGACCAGCATGGATTTTCAAGTGCTGGTCTTGCTTTCGGACCACTTTCGGTCGCCATGTTGCTGACCCCCTTGCTGGTTAAGCTAGATCAAGAGCCCAATGGAGGACCAGCATCCAAAACACAAAATGCTGTGTAACCATACATGATGGTCTTTTCAGCAAGAAACAAATTTGACATCTTTATGTAACTTTTGTGGTAGCAACTAATTTAAGATGTTCGATACAGCATGTTGTGGGAGTAATTACGAGCATGGAAAAACAAACGACATGTCTGCAGATGAAGGAAATTAACTTGGTTTAATAAAATCCAGCTGAAACGGCACAACAGCAACAGAAAACGTGGACCATAATAGTGGTTAACTGCATTAGACTACACTGTCAGATGCAGTCTTCGTTCCCAAGCATCTACTGTTGCCGTTTAGCTCATGAATGGGCCCTCAGTTTATACAGGCACAGGAAACAATGGGACTTGCAGCAATCTGCACATAGCTAAAAATACCTGCTTACGGCTGACTGTAACTTCTTGTGCTCGGGACAAACCTAGATTCCCTAAACGTAGGGTGTAACGAAAGCCCACAAATGGTCATAAAAAGGTCTTTCCAACTGCCTATCTGTGTATATATTTGTGTGTAGGTGTGTTTGTAAGCACGGTTTCCTGGCTCTTGGCCTCAGAATGCAGAAAACAAGACTGGGAACTCAGACACACATGGTGTCCATCGGACATGTGCAATTATTCGTTCTGCTGTGTAACTACCACCACACTTAACAGACAAACAAAGCTATGTTCAACCCCAATCAAACTCACTCAACATTAATGGCAATGTTTACCCTAAAAAATGTGAAAGAAAAAAATATTGGTAACACTTTACAATAAGGTCCATTAGTTAATGTATTAGCTAACATGAACTAACCATGAGCAATACATTTGCTACTGTATTTGTTCATCTTCGTTGATGTTAGTTAATAAAAATAAAGCTGTTCATTGTTTGTTTCACAGCGCATTAACTAATGTTAACAAGATTTTAATAAAGTATTTGTAAATATTGAAATTAACATTTACAAAGATTAATAAATGCTGTATAAGTGCTGTTCATTATTAGTTCATGCTAACTAATGTAGTTAACTAATGTTAACTAATGAACCTTATTGTAAAGTGTTACAAAAAATTTATTTTTTAGTACATTAGTATTTCGTTTTCATTTAGATAAGCTTTTCAACTATTTATTTTTAGGGTTTTTTTTCAGTTAAAGGAGTAGTAAAAAACTTTTGCTGATAATTTACTCACCCCATGTCTACAAGATGTCTTTCTTTCTTCAGTCGAAAAGAAATTAAGGTTTTTGATGAAAACATTCCAGGATTTTTTCTCCATATAATGGACTTTAGTGGGAACCAAACGGTTTAAGGTACAAAAGACAGTTTCAGTTGCAAACTGTTCAAAGGGCTTTAAACGATTAACAGACGATAAATAAGGGTCTTATCAAGCAAAACGATCGCTCTTAAAAAAAAAGTTTAAGTTTTATAAGCTCAAATGGTCGTCTTGCTCTGTTCTGCGTTCGTGACTTTCCTGTTCGAACTCGTTCATCAAAATGAACAAATCTTTTTCAGAGTCAGTTCGTTCGTTTCGTTCGTTGGAATGAACCAATTGACTCTGATAAAGATAAATTCATTTTGATGAACGAGTTCGCACAGGAGAATCACAAACGTGCATGACAGAACAGAGAAAGACAAGCATTTGAGCTTATAAAACTTTAACTTTGTTATTTATTTATTAAATGAGCGATAGTTTCGCTTGATAAGACCTTAAAAAAGCCCTTTGAACAGTTTGCAGTTTGCACTGAAACCGTCTTTTGGACCTTGAACCGTTTGGTTCCCACTGAAGTGCATTAAATGGAGAAAAATCCTGGAATATTTTAATCAAAAACCTTAATTTCTTTTCGACTGAAGAAAGTATGACATGGACATGTTGGATGACATGGGGGTGAGTAAATTATGAGCAAAAGTTTTTTTCAAAAGTGAACTACTCTGTTAAAAACAATTAAAAGAGACTCGTTCGCCAAGACTCCATGGAAAACCTCTTGATGTGCAGTGAGATGTGAAAAGCACTGCTTGTGAGGAATATTGTATGAGGACTCTAAATCAGCGCACATACAGTATCTCAGTCACGCAATCTCCCTTAATTTCTGTGTATTCACAGAGAAGGTTCCAGTTTGTAAGGGGTGAAATGTGGCTGAAATACCGCAGCCCAAACACATTAGCGAGACAACACCTGTGTATTTATGGATCACGGGTTTTCACTTTGGTGTAACATTCCCTCAAGAGAACAAAAAACAGGAGATAAAAGTAAACAACTGTCCTGTCACAAGGTCCCCGGGAGCCTAAACTAGCTTGGGTCAGTTCCTGCTGTGAACTCTCTCCACCCTGTTTCCCTTCTGTTACAGCGCTACACTGCTGAGAGATGTTTCCTCTAGTGCCATGCTGACTTCAAAAAGAGTTCAGATTCGGGAACACTGAGTATTATATAAGCCACGAGAAAACAATGCAGCCCGGGGAACTGATTGTCACCCTTGAACGATCGGCATGCAATTTTTTGGCAAGTGTCCATTGCGTTTTATAAACGTTTTAGAATAAACAACTGCATTAAGATCCTATTGTCCTGGAACAGTGATGCAATAAATCACGTAATATACGAGGTGGTTTTGTTTGATAGTTGCGTTATGTAAGACGCACTTCCAAAAAATAATTCAAAACGCAACTTTCTTGTATTGTTGGACTAACAACGAAAACGTCCTTGTGCAAACAGGCAGAGACCGAGTCTCCCAGCAGGAGAACACTCTTACTTATAGTTACACAGGGTGGAGGATTGAACACAACAATACAGCCCTTCAGCTCTCAGCATGGACACCGCCACTAGCCCCAGACGCTCAGGTCAGAGGTCAAGCTCAACCAATGATTCTCTCTTTTCACAGACCTGCTGTGTTGTTTGCACTCGGCTGTAACTGACAGTATCTGCAAGGAGTACGGCATTGTTCACGATACATCTGAATTTATGTTCGGGGAGCACCACCAGCAAGACTTATGGATATGAGTATGACTCAGCAGTTCTTTAAAAAAAAAAAAAAGATGTTTTGTAATTCGATACAGCTCAAATATCAAAATGTTAGCTATTAACATTTGTATTTTAAGGGGATTTCTGTTCTTGTTTATCTATTTTGAAATAGCCCTCTGGTCATTGTTTTTTGCTGTGATGTGATTCAAATTCAATTCAGATTATTTTTGAAGATGATTCATCCTCAGGAACTCACTTGGTGTCTGATGACAATGTTTGGTAATGTGCAGTGACTGCATTGACCGTTCAGTTTTATAAATGCTTGAACACATATCCACCCACCCAGCTTTTTTGAGTTGTGAAATATCAAAATGACACTTTTCAAAATGAGCTTTTCCGGGCAAGTTTAGAGAATGAGCAGTGTATGAGCAGCGTCTGCTTTTAGACGATAATGTCTTCCCATAAAAATCTGACATCAGTGAACATAAACACTTCCGTATTGTTAAAGATAGTTGGCCTTGTATAGTTCGTCAACCAGTGCCAGTGATATTCCACATACGCAAACGCTAAGCCTGTGGTTTCCTGAGCTGATTGCACCCAGACAGTGAATCATTGTGCTACAGATGGGAATCATTTACTGGGGAGTGAACTACAGATTGATTGAAATTCCAAAATCAAAATGAAGTTGATGCTAAAAGGTGAAGTGAGTAAATTTTAACTCTCCTATCCTAGCTTGCAACGCGCTCGTTTTTTCCAAGTTTGTCCGCGCTGCATTGAGATAAAAACATCTCAACGTTTCAGAATGCTGCAAGCGCACCTTAAGCGCACAGTAGCTCACGTGACAAGAACCAACCAAAGCGCAACCGCCCTAGCGCTTTGGAAAAAGGAGAATGTGGCGCGCCCAGCGTTTTCTACGCGTTTCAGGCGCAA
The DNA here is from genome assembly GCA_030378365.1 of Hybognathus amarus. NCBI lineage: Eukaryota > Metazoa > Chordata > Actinopteri > Cypriniformes > Leuciscidae > Hybognathus > Hybognathus amarus. The sequence goes on along the minus strand of JAQIUQ010007125.1, from coordinate 394,877 downwards.
ATGTGAATCCGGCCATAGAGTGGCACTTTCTGTTTGCAGATTTTGAGAGTGTTTAAAACTTGTTTAAATTATTTGACACCAAGGGCACTATTTTAACGATCTATAACTACTAGTGGTTGTGACGGTGAGGATATTTCTCACCGGTTAATTGACGTGTGACAACACCGGTAATAACGGTGTCTCACCAGCGGGGGCTTTCAATCGCTAATAATATTAAAATGCGCACGTTTTCACGGGCATACATAATGGTGCAGTAGTGCGGTAAAGAACTTTTTTGTTATTGTGCCCAGAAAATGCGATAGTTTGCACGCTTAAAATAGCATTATGAACAATGCAAAATGCGCCATTGACTTTAGACTAGTTTTTTTCTTGTCAGTGTTTTCTAGAACTGCAAAATAGCACAAGGGAATTTTTTGCGCCGACCTGCCTAGTAAGCGCAAGTTCATTTCCTAGTTTACCGACGTGTGTCTGTGGAGGGAAAAGTCCGCTTTGCACGGGTGCAAAATAGGAATGATACATGCGTCATGTGCAAGTCATTTGTGGCGGGTGCAAGATAGGGCCCCAAGGATTTTTAACAGCCATTATTTGAAAGACTATTTTCACTGTTTTAACGTTTTAAAAAATTTGAATTTTAAAATCTATTTCACTCTAAACTTTTGAACAGCAGTGTAAGTGGCAGATGCACATTGTAAACTCACCCATAAAGGATCCAGTGCTGCAGATGAGACTGAAGAAGCAGCTCTCTGGAGGAAGTGTGCCGCATTTACTGCAGATCAGAACATCAGAACAGAGGTTAGATGCCCAGGGTTCATACCACATGAATAAACACACATACATACATGCTCATTCCAAAGCAAAGAGTCCTGAGGGATGAACTCCCATTGGCAGTTGACTAAAAATAGGACACTCTGGCTCTTGGGAGCACACTGGCAGCTGTAGATTATTGGGAAAAACAGGGATGGAACTAGAAAAGAGCTTGAGGACCCTTGGCTATTCTCCCACAGATGTCACACTGTATGGGAAATGACAAAGATAAGCAAAGATAGGGCCTCCCTCCACTGATGAAAGACTGTCCAAGCGCCTCACCATGAAAGGAAATCTTCCTCCTTAATGCATAGGTAATCTTTCCTGAAGACCAGTTCAGCTTTATATAACATGTCACCATGGTATGAAGCTTTCAAAATAAGATGCAGCTGTAAATATACAGTATGGAGTAAACAAACTCCAATTTAAAGTCAAGCAAAAAGTTCTGAGAAAGGCTGGCTAACTTAACAACATCTCAGTGGATTCACTCTCTTAAAAGGATACTTCAAATGTAATAATAATCACCCTTATGCCTTTCTAAACCTGTATGACTTTCTTTCTTCTGTAGGGAGATACTGTCAGATACGGTCACGGGACTACTGTCAGGAATTACTAAAGACATGCAGGGAGAAGTTAACACTAAAAGCCGTTATTTTTGCGGCCGTCCTTATTGCATATGCATTTGTAGGAGTTTCCCTTTCAGATGCACAATTTATTAGAGTTTTTAAATGAATCATGCAAGGGGATTTCCTAAGGTTTGCACTGGTGAATGTGATTTCACTAAGTGCAACATGTCCCTGGATCAACTTTCTTTAATTTATCCTGGAACAACATTCAAATCAACCAATCAGATTTGATGGACAATTTAAATACAGTTTATGTCAGGTTTAGACTTCTATATCAGTGTTATTCACCTATCATTACCCTCTGGTTTTAACAAATAACTTATGGGGTTGAGTTAGATTAAGGTGTAGGGATAGGGTTAAGACTACATTTTCTTACAGGACTGTTGTTCCAGGATCAACAAAACATGTTGATCCATGAACATGCCTCACTTGACAAAATCACGATAATCGTTTTGCACTAGTCAATTTACTGGCATTTGCACCATTATTTAACGCCCAAAAAGCATGTCTTGAAAAACAAGACGCAATTTTGCGCTGCTCCTGGGTTGCATTGGTCATTATGGTAATGATCCGGCTGCGTCTTTCTACTTTCTTTCTTTCCAGAACTTTCCACTCCCGTCGGCACTTTTATGGGATTGCGCTCTCATGCTAATTTTTCCTGTTTAGTAAATATGGCCCTTAATTTCTACAAATTCCCTGAAGCAAACTCAGCTACCCAAAACCAATTTTCTGCCAAATGAGCCTCGACTGGATTACATATAGCAATGCTTTCTATAAATACATCACTGAGGTGTTAAGCTCTATAATGATAAGCTAAAAAAGGAGTATGCTGTTCAAAGGTTTTGTTAGTGTGTATGTGTATGTGGATTTGACCTTTCACCCACTTCAGATACCTTTAGGCTAAGAACCGCAGACTATGCTGGGTAGCAGTCTAAATAAACCCACACGCAAATACAGACAAAAACACTCACACTGCTGGTAGTGGAAATGCAGATCATAGACACACCCAAAGACATTTCGCATATAACTCAAGTTCTCAAACTCCATAAACCACACAGCTCTGAAGGCAACGGAGACAAACGGTCTATTGAACAGCTCGGGTCAAAGATCCCACAAGTTATTCCAGAATCCACAATATATGCATTGTCAGATTTCCCTTTGATGAGAAAATTCCTAGAAAAGTCAAATAAATGAGGCTAAACCATCTCTATGTTCTTGACATTTCATCAGTATGGTTTTGTTTTTTCCTCAGTAATTTGGGAAATTCCTTTGTGTGGTGGACAAGTGGCAGTTCTTGAAGAGTTTTTCTCTCAGGAAGAAAAATATCTTTTAAAGAGATAGTTCACCCAAGAATGAAAATTCTGTCAACATTTACTCACTCTCAAATTGTTCCAAACCTGTGTGCTAAACAGAAGAAAGCAGCTGAAGAAGATTTTTTTGAAGAATGTCAAGAACCAAACAGTTGTGGGCACCATTTCCTTCAATAGTATGGAAAACAAATACTATGGTGCGCCACAAATGTTTGGTTTCAAACAGTCTTCAAAATATCTTCCTTTGTGTTTAGCAGAAGAAAGAAATGTATAATGGTTTGGAACAATTTGAGTGGTGATTTTCATTTTTGGATGAAATATGCCTTTAACTGAAACTGAGTAGGTCACACATAACAATGTTTCTAGATTCCTGTTTCTCCCTGACCCCGTCTCAGTCTCAAGATGGAAGAAAATAGAAATGGCACACCAGAGAAAAACAAGAGATGTGTGCAGAGGAGAGGAAGGGGTTGCTGAATGAAGAATGTGCTGACACAGACCACTGCGTCAGGTAGGGAGGGAGGCTGAGAAGGGGCACTTTCCAGGAATAAGGAATTACAGGATGGGAATATAGAATTATTAGGGTGCTTTCATATTTGGATCAATTGTCTGGTCCGAACCGGAGTTTGACTGCTCCCCTTGCCCCCACTGGATTGGGTTATCATTATTTGGGTCCGAGAAGCAGCAGCATTTGCATCATCAAAGCAACAGCTGTTTACCCCTGTTGCCTAGTAACAACAATGCAGGAGGAGGCGGCAAATTGTTTAGTGTTGCTCACCTCACTTACATTTTTATTTTCTAACCTTTGTTTTTGTTTTCTATCTGCCATGAATGTTCTGAATAATACTGGAGTCCACTTGTGTTGAAAATGAGCAGAAATAATACATTCTCACTGTTTGCGTCTGTCACGCTTGTCAGGAAAGTGAGTGAGAACACACACAAGCACAGTTTTATCAAATCATACATCATAAATCGTGGTTCACTTCTGCATTTTAGTAGGATTGTGTTCATATCAGCAGTGAAACGTATTGGAGTTCACATTAACTGTACCCCAGACCCTCCTTTTTAGGCTAACTCGGGTATGAGAGCTTCAGAAAACAGTGTTCACATCCAAATGAACCAAACATGGGTGCGTACCAATAGGGCTAGTGTGAAAGCACCCTTATTTATAGCTATTATTAACTAAAACTAAACCATTCATTCATGTTAACTGAAATAAAATATAAAAATAACTTGTTTTAAAGCACCCAATTATGGTATTTTGCAGTGTGTAATATAGCGGTTTATGCTAAAAAAAACTAAAAGTTTTGAAGATCACAGCCTAGCCAAATAAAATTATTGTCTCCTCAAAGAAAGAATCAATTCTGAACTGCCGAAGCGAGTCGTCAGCAATTCTAGTCTCATTTCCTGTTCGAACCTATGTCACGGCCGGCTGCGCAAGCCGCGAACAAAGAAGGAAAACAATACGTTGGTTTGTAACAAATTTGCATAATGCCAGGGGCCAGAAAGAAGGAGTTAAGAGAGTCTGAGGCCCCATTTACACGATTGGAAAACGCAGATATTTCTCTGCGTTTTTGCCCTCTCATTTACACGAAAAGGCCGTTTTTATCACTGAAAACGATTATTTCTAAAAAACTCCGGCCAAAGTGGAGATTTCTGAAAACGCCGGTTTTGTGTTGCCGTGTATCTGGAAGGACGGCGTTTTAGGTTCTCTCTTGCCGATTCCAGGATTCTGATTGGCTTGCATGGCTTTATCCTTAATCCCTACACTGCCGCCAATAGGTTTGGCATAGTTATGATGGCGCTCGACAGCGTATTTATGCGGGTGTGTAAACAATGTTATTTTTGAAAACGGAGAGGGGAAAATATTTGTTTTGCTAAATACCCGGCTTTGTGTAAACGTGGACTGAATCTCCGAACAAAATCGTTTACAGACTCTGAGATATGAGATGATGCACAAAGTAAATTATGAGAAAATTTATGGTTTTTGACCTATGATGCTTGTAAACTTATTGTAGGAGGCCTACAAAACAAAATTAAGAACCTTTAAAATAGCAAAAACGGGGCACTTTAAACATCAATTGTCTGTACTTTAATGGTGATTTTGTAGAATTCTTGACGTTCTCAACCAAAAAAAATTAATGTTCAGTGGGCATTCCATATATTTTGAACATTGTAACCCTGAATAAGTTACATCATTTGGACCCTTTCTACAGCATGAGAAGGAGTCATTCAGCATGTAAATAATCTCCATCAAAACCATTTTCTAAATGTTCCACAAACTGTAGTGTTGTAAAACTCAAGCAATTCTGTTATTGCATGAAAAGGGTTTAAACATAAAAAATACAATACAACTTCAAAAGATATGATGTCACTAATCTTAATTAAGGCTAAATCTACATCCCTGTTACCCATTGTCAGAGTTTTTCTGTTATACTTCATACACACCTTATGAGAGGAACGTTGTCTAGAGTACAGCATAACGTCTGTCCCCTCTGCATTGGCAAATCCACCTCACATGACTGGTTATACATCCTGCAAGCAAACAAATACACAGACCCCCACATATAAATACAAAAACATATACATTATGGAGTTACAGTAGTAACTCGAGTCCGACTCAGTTATACTGTAACTCCTATAACTGAGTCCCTTGGTGGGAGTCTACTTTAAGATCTTGCTCACTTGCTACAAATAATAGTCCATCATACCAGACAGACATGAGTATTAGGAAGGCTGCATTTACTGTACACTGGATGATGTGATTACATGAGAGTTACAACTCACTTTCAGTATAAACGTGTTTTGACAGCCGTCATAACTTCGATTCATACTACACCGTGCAGAACTCAAGGCAAACATAATGTGGCTACACTTCATTACTAAAGCAAACACATCGTTCGCTACAGGACAAATGCTCCTCCCACCAGGAGGAAAAAACTGAAAGACCACTGTTGTTTCCAGACTGTAAAAATGATCCAGGAATGCAAGCACCTAAAAAGGTTAAAGCGGCCTTTCGGCTGAATTTCATTAAACAGACCGAATTTGATCTTGTTAGCTCAGCTTAATTAGATACATTTTTCACTGATATTCTTAGACAGTGGGTTTTATTCATTAATTCCTTTTATTCACAAGTCATAGTAATGAGTAATCCTCTCTGACTGATTCTGCTCATGGACCCAGATGCCATTTTTACCATTTTAAATAATTAAGGTATAGTGTGAGCCCAACAGCAGCGCTAACATTTAAGTTACCTAGACACTGCTATGCTCAGGTATGCTAATGTTTGACTAAAAGCACAACTTAACTTGCAATTCTTCATTGGCTGACATGTCCCTGAGCCACATTAAGTTAATAAGAAAGGATTTGGACACTCGCTCAACATCTCTTATCAAATACATTACTCATTAGTGCAGATGACGCAGAAGAAGTGTATTAGACACAAAGCCAGGAGGTCTCTCTCTGATGTGTGCATTTTAAAACGGTGTTAGTTCAGCATCGGTAAATGGTTAATATCCTTAGAGCTCAAATATGCATCTTTCTTTCAAAAATATTTCAGTAACCAATATATTAATAAATATATAAAAATAAAAATACTTGAGTAAATGCTTAATACATTTTTTTTATCTATTTCATTTCTATATTTTATGTGCATTAAATAAAGTGTTATTGTACAGCTTAAAATATTTGTATTTAATCATTAAATTACATTTATTGAATTAAAAAAAATACCATATAGCATAACGTAACCTTACAAATAAATAAATAAATAAATAACTTTTGAAATGTGGGCACAATGATATTTAGTTTAAAAAGAAGACTTCTTACCAGTTGTCCACAGGACAGACATGTTGATTATACAAGGCCATGGCATACCTGGAAAAATAGAAATTAAACCAGATTAAAAATTTTAAAAGGAGGATATAAACTTGCATTTTATTTTTACTTGCCTCGACTTGTTTAAAATAGATTGTGAAAAGTGAATTTCTGATTCTGTATTATTACACCAGTAACAATAATAAGGTCTCATTTGTTAACAGGGATAATTTTGAATTTTAATTCTGTCATCATTTACTCACCCTCAAGTTGTTTCAAACCTGAAGGAATTTCTTTTTTCTGTTCAAACTCGGTCATCAAAATGAACAAATCTTTTCCTGAGTCAATATGTTCATTTTGTTAGTTGAATGAACCAAATGACCCAAATGACATGAAAAAAGATTTGTTCATTTTGATAAACGAGTTTGAACAGGAGAGTCACGAACGCGCATCACAGAACAGAGCAAGGCGACCAATTGAGCTTATAAAACTTAAACTTTGTTATTATTTTTTTTAAATGAGCGATCATTTCGCTTGATAAGACCCTTATTCATCGTCTGGAATCGTTTAAAGCCCTTTGAACAGTTTGTAGTTTGCACTGAAAGTCTCTTTTTGACCTTGAACCGTTTGGTTAACAGTAAAGTCCATTATATGGAGAAAAATCCTGGAATGTTTTCATCAAAAACCTTAATTTATTTTCGACTGAAGAAAGAAAGACATTGACATCTTGGATGACATGGGGGTGAGTAAATTATCAGCAAATTTTTTTTAAAAAACTTAACTACTCCTTTAAAGCATTAACTAATATGAACTAACAATGAGCAATATATTTTTAAAGCATTTGCTAACTAATGTTAACAAATGAAACCTTTTTTGAAAAGTGTTACTGGTGTAGCTCATGAAAACACCATCTAAACAAAATGGACACAAACAATTCCTAATAAAAACTGTTCTAAAAGAATCAGTCTTTGAATGCACCAAATATCATGTCAAAATAAAAGCTGACCACAAGAGCAAAATAAACCACTGATGTCTGAAATTAAGCAAAGAGATGCAGTATGACTCATGAGCCCAGAGCTTTAAGGGCTGAAACATATAAAAGTTACTTTATCATTATAGGTTACAAATACGGACATAAAGAAAGGATTATAAAAAATATGCGGAGGTCTGCTTCACTAACGCAACAGCCTGTATAAAATCAGAAGTGCATGTCCTTTTGCCGTGACTTTCTTTAGCAAAGAACCAAAAACCGGAGAGCTCTGGAAATTTAGTCAACTCAACCTGTGCATCTTCAGCTCACCCTGGCGTTATGTGTCATTCTTTGCTCAAACTTATGCAACAAGGTCAGCACACTCATGGTCCTGTCACACTGACCCTCGTAAGATGTCAATGACCATCAGATAACGGTTAAAGTAAACGTTTGTTAACTGACTTTTACAGAATCTGATGAAAGAGAATTTCCAAGCAAGCAAAATTTGGAAACTAGTTTCCACCACGGAATAAAAAATAAATAGCGTTTTTTATTTAATTCACAATTTGGACCATTTTTACTCAGCAGTTTTATCTTGCAATCAAAAAAAATAAAATAAATAAAAAATATTGCGAGTTAGTCTGACTTTTATAACTAGCAATTCTGACTATATTTCTCAAAATAGTGAGATATAAACTTGCAACTAAAAATCTGAATTTTGAGATAAAAAGTCAAACATGCAATTCTGACTTCATTATTCACAATTGTGAGATATAAACTTGATTTAAAGATAAAACAGTTAAAGGCAAGTTTTAGAGTTTGAAAAGCAAAATATAAACGTGCAATTCTGAGGGAAAAAGTACAAATTGTGAAATAAAAAAATTAAAAAAAATCGCAATAACCTTTTTTATTATTTTATGCATGGCAGAAACAAGCTTCCATAATTACAAATGGACAATGAAAGAAGAAAGAAGGTCAACACCCTCGGCACCTGCCGATGGATACGTCTTCTCTCATGCAGATCTCACTGTTGACATACACACAAACACATTTGCATTTGTCCAACGTAACTGCATCTGACAGCACGCAGGGTCAGATGTGGGCTAAGCAGCAATTAGGATTGTTTTCATCTCTAGTAAATAGTGTGTGTGTGTGTGTCCACAGCGAGACAGATCACCTGAGCCTTGCACTACACTTAGCACAATGCTGAGAGAAATTACATTTGGTAAACAAGCATTCTGCCATCTGCCCTGGCTGGTGTTGTGAATAATCACGCAGACTGTTACCAGGTCACTTTCAACATCCCAGAGAGGAGCATAAGACATGTTTAGGAGAACACAGTCAGGTAACACAGCCCCCGATCTGATACCGGAGCCCATCTGTTCACCATAAGATTTGGATTCGCTCTCTAGAGTCAATCGTGAATTTTTTGGCTGAACACTTGTTACTTGGCACCAAAAAACTTTAGAGCTTTTAAAGGGATAGTTCCATAGGCGTCATTTACGGGGGACGGGTGGGACATGTCCCCACCACTTTTTGCCAGGGTCGATTTTGTCCCCACCACTTTTGAAACATCTCGCGGCACAGATGTACCAATACAAATAAAACATCTCCAGTTAACAGCATTTGTTTCATTTGTTTGTTAAATAACAGTCCATAGCACTGACGTATTGTCTTCTCTCGGAAACGCGCTGCAATCCGTTGCGGAGATTCGTTCCGGTGAAAACACAAATCAAAATGCGCACAAACGTGTCCCCTGTTTCTCATGGGTTCTAATCCGCTCTCGTATATTTTTCCCCCTCATCAAAACATATACAACCACTGATAAACATTATATCAATTCAACCACTGATAAACATTATATCAATTCAACCACTGATAAACATTATTGGTTTTGATGAGGAACAAAAAAAAAAAAAAACTATACGAGTGCGGATTAGAACCTCGAACCTCCCGAGTCCCGAACACGCTAGGCAAAAAGTCTACCTCTGGACCATCACTGTACACATGCAATAACGGGCGTATATACTTTATATACTCACTATACTCAGACATTGTGCTAATTTTTATTTCTGTACATCAGGAAGCTACAGGACATCGTCTTTCAAAACATAAACTACTCGAAAGAGAAAAAAGAATGAATGTGTCATTGTACCCAGCACTTTTGAAAACTCCCTTCCGAATACGTCTCTGTCCCCAGCACATTTCAAACCAAACTGACGCCCATGGATAGTTTAACCAAAAAAGAACATTCTGTCATCGTTTACTCATCCTCATGTGGTTTCAAACCTGTATGACTTTCTTTCTTCTGTGGAACATAAAAGAAGATTTCTGAAGAATGTTGGTAACTAAACAGTTTTGGTGCATTGACTTCCATTGTGAAGACAGAAAGTACGTCTTTGATGACAGAATTTTCATTTGATTTAAATTAAATGATGACAGAATTTCCCTTTAAATAAAGACTTGGCTTAGCTCATGAATATTTGCCATCAAACTTACGTTTTAAACAGAAAGCGTTATTATAAATTGTAATAATATTTCACAATCTTGTTAGTCCTTTCACTGTACATTCAATCAAATAAATGCAGCCTTGGTAAACAGAGAGACCCCTTTCAAAAACATTAAAATGGTATTGTACATAATAATTAAATTGTAATTGTCTTAAAGGTGCCCTAGAATGGTTTTTTAAATTATTTTATAATGTTTCCTGGGTTGCCCTTTTAATGTTAGTATGTTTTTTAGATCAAAAATAGTCATAATTTATAAATAAAGGCATTTTTCCTAGCCTGATTTTAGCCTCTGCTTTGAACACCCTGTTTGAAGGGGCGTGTCTGCTGTGTGTAACCGGCCTCTGCTGTGATTGGCTGACAAGCTTGCATATGAAAAAGCTATGCATTACATGTGGAACTCTCTCGAATAATTTTACTACAGCTATTATAGGTTTTTACTATTACAGCTATCGAGATTAACGAATCGTGAGATGTTTTTGAAGTATTTTAGATCTATTCCCATCACATAAAGTGTTGCTGTGATGAGCATTGAACAAGCAGAGGAGTCGTGAGGATGAAGATCTTATCATTGTAACGCAGTTTCTGCCTTCTCTGCTTTCACTAATGCAGACACGATCATGTACATACAGCAAGAGCTTCGTTGTGCAGTGTAACGTGCGTCATTGAATTCATAACGAGTTTAGCAAGTGTCCAGATAAAACTCGCGCTGTGATTGTTCTTTGATCGCTTTCTTTCTGTATATAATTCACAATTTAAATACGATTTTTTTTTCATCCTACTAAAAGAAACGATGTGAAGTTGATATTTTTTGTCACTGGCCTGACTTACTGATGCATAAACAGTATTGAACGATTTTAAAGTGAAAGATTACTTGTCTGAACTTGAACAACAACACATCAGCTCGAATCCGAGGCCAGCTCTTGGCAAGTTGAGGAAACAGTCGTCTGTGAAATGAGACGAAAATATAAAGAGAAATAGAAAATAAAGAAATAAAGTAATCCATTGTTTCTTCAGAGGCTCAGACGAAGGAACTAAAATATACTTTTGTGTTCATGTGTACATCCGAACACTGATCAACTGCCATGCTTCGGCTGCGCAGCTCCGTCTCGTCTGGCATTGAACATGGGCTGGTATATGCAAATGTTAGGGGTCATACATATTAATGATCCCCACTGTTGCATCACAGTCGGTATTATGCGGTATATAGATTTGCCTGTTTTTCAAAAACGAGATGGTAACACTTTACAATAAGGTTCATTAGTTACTACATTAGTTAACATTAACAAAGAATGAACAATACTTCTTCAGCATTTGTTAATCTTTGGTAATGTTAATTTCAACATTTACTAATACTTTACTAAAATCTTGTTAACATTAGTTAATGCACTGTGAACTAACATGAACAAACAATGAACAGCTAGACTTGTATTAACTAACGTTAACAAAGAATAACAAATACAGTAGAGCCCGAACCGATAAAGGATTTTGAAGGCCGAATACCGATACAAATATTTTGGGGTTTTAAAATCTGATATGCCGATATATCGGCCGATATATATATATTTTTTTTAATTTTCAGAAAAGTGCGACAAAACATTAACAGATTTCTTTAACATAGTTATTTGTAGTTATTTATGAGTTTTAACTAAAATAATATGATAAAAGCATTTTAAAAAGAGATTATTTATTTAGGCAGAAAAAGTTCAATGGGGTTTCCAAGCTCATTAATGTTAACGTTAGCGGTCTTCCACTGATGATAGTGGCATTAGCTAGCTTTGTGGTTAGCTAGTCTATGATGAGTCATAATTTAGCAATAGATAACATCATACTGCAAATTGTAAAACATACATTTTCAATATAACAGGCCAAGGAAAGATGATTGAAGCGTGTTTCATCCGTTTTAATTTTATTTTTGAAATATTCATTTATCGGCCATTATAACTGCCGATACCGATATTTTGGAAAATGCCTAATATCGGCCGATAATATTGGCCGGCCGATATATTGGTCTGGCTCTAAAATACAGTAACAAATGGTTAGTTCATGTTAGTTAATGCATGAACTATTGTTTAATAAATGAACCTTATTGTAAAGTGTTACCAACGAGATTTAAGTATGAAGGAGAAAACAATGGTGTTTGAGACTCACTGTATGTCATGTCCATGTACTGAACTCTTGTTATTTAACTATGCCAACATAAATTCAATTTCACATTCTAGGGCACCTTTAATAAGATATAGCACTATGAAGAAAAAGGCTGTTTAAGGAAAAGGCGAGGATAAATGCTTCATAATCTTGTTTTAATTAACCTTCTTGAATCGAATTGCTTACATTTCTACAAACAACCTCCTAAACAGCTGGGAGACTCCACCTGTGTCCATACCCCCTCCATTCCACATCATGTACTCCAGTCATTCACAAAGACAACCACAGCAGGTGTGAGAAATCAATCCCCAGGAGCTTTAGGTCCAATCAAACCTGAGACCAGACCTGATCTGAATGCATTTTTAGGCTACATCTCCAACCAGAGAGGCACAATGCTTGTATTGTACCATGGAGGACACAGATGTGGCACTGACTGTTTTAGCTGTTAAAGGCAACCAGCTTTAAAATATAAAGCCTTTGTTATGAATAAATATGCTCAGTGTTGTTTGCATAAACAGTACGTTCAACGTTGCAGGGAACAGCACATCACAGCGGGAATATGCAAGCATGTGCAACGTTACCATAAACAACAGCCTAAAAGTATAGAAATAACGTTCAAATGGAAACTTGCTCTTGCCTAAATGGAAACTTACAATGCAGCCTGAATAATTTAAACAACAATTCCACTGGTGTGTAACATACGCCTCAAAAACTGCATCCAATGAAGTGTTTAACTAACAAAAAACTCAATTCTATAAGAGAAGAACATGCTAGTCAGTTTCAGTCGTGCTTTGAACTGCTGATGATGTTGTTTTTAGTAACGGTAACAGTTCTTATACGGGTCATAATTAGAGGTTCCATATTCAGCTATGAAAACATGCCATTTCTTGCATAGATACGGGGCACGTTTAGTCCATGTTGTATTGGGAACTTCTCCCAGACCTTCACAACAGGAGTCATGGGGAGAATAAACCAAACATTCTCTCTCTGGCATAATAGATGAGAAGTCGCTGATGCTGCTCTAAGTTGCTGCTCTCCTCTGTTTTACTCGCTTATGTAACCTCCTCTGTCGCTTCAAACTCAAGGCTCTGCAGGAGAGGAAGGGGATCTTGAACTCCCTGTAGAAACAGGGCGACTGCAAGCTCTCCACAGGAAGGAAGTAGGGGCAACAAGCAATAAGACGCCAGCACTGTGCTGCACCTTCAAACAAATTAAACTGCATAAAAGGTAATCGAGTCCTCCAACAACTTCCATCACACATGAAGCCAAAAACCTTTTTTAAGTCTTATCAACCGCATGCCGGTTCATGCAAAGCTCTCTTCCTGAAGATCCATTTCTGCACCATCACAAAGTTACTAATAATGACCTCAAAGTCTTCTACATTTTTCAGGCAAGTTCAGGCGAGTCAGTTATGGGCACGCTTGTAGTTTTATAGCCCACTCCTCAAAGAGCAGGTTCAGGAATACAGAGAGTGGCTGCATTTAAGATGTTTTAGCTTGCACACATAATAAATCTTTCCATAATAAATTATGTCTCAATGAAACTGCATGTTTCAGTAGCAGCTTTGAGGAGGCCCTCCCCACAAAAAACTGACATAACAGACTTTTCTCCTCAGCTAACAAAAATATGTTCTTAAAACGTTTTGCTAACATTCTAATGCTAATGTTCTTCAACCTCTGAAGGTTCAGCTTTTTGAATGCTTTAAAAAAGGTTTTCTTGTTTAAGCGAGCGTTAAGGGAACATTTAATCATTTTTCAAAAATTATAGGAATGTTACTTTTTAATGTTCTCTGAACCTTTTGAAACAAGCAGTAAAAAAAAAAAAAAAAAGATGAACGATGTATAAATAATGTTTTTGTGCTAACGTTTTGAGAACATTATTACAGACCAGATCGAACGCATGATAATGTTACTGGAAGAAAGTTTGTTTGGAACTTTAAGAGAACCTTGCCAGAATGTTAGCCAAAGTTTTAAAGGAGTAGTTCACTTTTAAAAAAAACTTTTGTTGATAATTTACTCACCCCCATGTCATCTAAGATATCCATATCATTCTTTCTATAATAACAAATTTAAGTTTTAGAAGCTGAAATGGTCACCTTGCTCTGTTCTGTGATGCACGTTTGTGACTCTCCTGTTCGAACTCGTTTATCAAAATGAATGAATCTTTTTTTGTATAATTTGGTTCATTCAATGAACGGAAATAAGCGAATTGACTCGGGAAAAGATTTGTTCATTTTGATGAACCAGTTTGAACAGGAGAGTCACGAACATGCATCACAGAACAGACCAAGGCGAGCATTTGTGCTTATAAAACTTGAACTTTCATCGTCTGGAATCGTTTAAAGCCCTTTGAACAGTTGGCAGTTTGCACTGAAACTGTCTTTTGGACCTCGAACCATTTGGTTCCCATTGAAGTCCATTATATGGAAAAATTCCTGGAATGTTTTCATCAAAAACCTTAATTTAATAAAAGAAAGACATGGACATCTTGGATGACATGGGGTGAGTAAATTATCAGCAAAAGTTTTTTTAGATGTGAACTACTCCTTTAAGAACGTTAGATCTTGGTAGGGAGAGAAGGCAACTATTTCAATGCGGGCCAAAACTAAAACTGTGATTTACTTGCATAAAGTACACTGGCTTCAACATACTCTACATGTACTGGCTACATCACACTATTAAAACAATCTGACACATACACAATTACAACTATAAAACTACATCAATTATTCTAGACCATAAAGTTGGAATTTACCAAACAGACACATTGTTGAATTGGTGTGCATCCAGTTGAAAATAAAAACTGGTCTGAAAGTGATCAGAGCATACATGACAACCGCACAGGTTTTTTAACCATACCTATTCAAAGCAAAATCATTTAATTGGATATGAAATAAATGGACTTACACAACCCATATTCCAGTGATGGTCAGAGCTGGGAGGCTGACAGGTAAGATCATCCACAGAGCATCTCCACCAACACGATCCTCTACTGCTCCCCTCAAAATCATCCACTTCTTTCGCCTTCGCCAGCCCGTCTCCCCCGGCTCATCAATGTGCATTTATACTTGTTGCATGACCCCAAACTGGCTTATCTCAAATATCATATCTGTGACAAAAACAACAAAAACATATTTAAAATGACAACAAATGAATAAACAGACTGTCATTTAGACATCATTTTGTATTGCACATAGCATACCTGTTTGCAAGGCTGTTTATTATAAGCTCATTGTTTTTTTTTTTACTTTTATACTATATACTGTATTTTTCTATTTGTTTAGGCATTTTTAACTCAGTCTCAGTGTATATCGGTGATTCTATCTATGCTTTTTTGTGGACCAGAAACAACAGAGCATTTCATTGCCTGCAAATTCAGCTCCATGTCTAACTGGTGTCTGTTTGTATTAGAACACTGTAAAAGTCGCTTTAAAAGCATCTGGAAGAATATCCTTTTGGTAACCAGGCAAAATGGCCGATTGAAGTTGCAGTTTAACGTAATTGTAATAGTCGTGTGTGTAGTGTAGAGAGTGGACACTGTATCTCACCTTCCCCCGTGATAGGGGACAGCAGACGTGTCTCCCACCTTTTGTTAAACCCTCAGACAAGAGCGCAGACTGTTCAGAAACGCTACAGGTTTCTCAATACTCCTCAAGCGTCCAATTAACCGCGGCTGTGTACTGTTCCTTGGCTCTCTGTGTTTCTCTGTGCTCTTCCAGCAGAATCCTGGTGCCTCACTCCTCTCGGAATATAAGCGCTGCCTCTCTCTCGTGTCCCGCCGTGTGGACTCACTGAACGCGAGCGTCCAGACTCCAGCTGTTCCCGGAGCTCCGCCTCCCACAACACACGCACTGATGCATCCTGATGCACTGAACAAAATGTTTGTATTTTTGACGTTAAAACAACGTACAAAAAGCTCTACAGAAAAACAAACAAACTATGTGTTGAGTTTGTTTACTGTAGCCTACCGTACATTGAAGGCATACACTGTAAAATAAATATATATATATATATATTATTATATATATATATAATGATTTTTTATTTTTTTTATTTTTTACTATATATATATATATATATATATATATATGTATATATATATATATATATATATATATATATCATATATATATATATATACATATATATATATATATATATATATATATATATATATATATATATATATATATATATATATATATATATATATATATATATATATATACATATATATATATATATATATATATATATATATATATATATATATATATAATAACAATAGGTAATGGCAACATATGTTTTTACATTGCTTTAAAAAAAATTCAAATAATTTATGCAATTTTCAACTTTTTTATAAGTTATAGCCTACAAGAGTTATTTTTTTTTGTCAGTTTGATGTAATTTTGTTGAAATTACTTAACATCCAAGTTTATTGTACTTAGAAATTTAAGGTAGCAACTTTTTTGTTTGTTTTTTACAGTGGACATTCAACATGTTTGTACAGTGAAGTGTTTTTTAGGTCTAAGTAAAAAGAATGGAATTTGCCTACTTGCTTGAAAATGTCCACCAGAATATTTGATCTAAATAAAGATTTTATTTTGTAGCTATATTTTTGTATCGTATCCATATATAGCGAATTTTACGTTAAATGTTGTGTAGGTAATATTTAGGCCTACTTAATTGGTTTATTATGTGTGTTAGGCTGCCTTGGCCTATTGTGTTAACACTTATAAACATTAATCTTCTTATAATTATCATCTTAATTAGCCTATTTTAATTGGTTCAAAAAAAGTCTAATTTAATAATATTTAAATCAACATGTGATTTATTTTGTTACATATTAAGGTACGTATATTTCAGTTTTTGATTAAGTCCAGATTCATTAATGATATGTAGGCCTTTACATCATGAGATAGGTAGCTTGAAGTGATCATTTGACATAATGTCCAGATGTACTTGTTGTAAATTATCTCAACAAAGTTACTTATCAATTGTTTTTGCAGTTATTATCACCTGTGATGGGATAATAATACAAAACCCAGACTATTACTGCTATCTTCAAATGTTAACACAAATTCGTGTTAATGTTAACTAAAATAATTTAGTTATTATTTGCTTGTCATCAGAAACTCTGCCAGAAATCAGAATCTCTGCTTATTTTCCTTTTTAAACGTATTTATCATCTGCAATGTTTCTGTTTGAAAACTATGTGGGCCTGACTGTCTTGAAAAGCTGAAAAAAAAATGTTTTTTTTTTTAATTATGATTATAATACTTTGCTACTGTATTTAAAATAGAGGTTGTACATGCTAATATGTTCTGCCGGACAAAATGTACTTCCCATGATTTAAAACAATTATATTAGAGTTTTAGTACATTCTGATATGAATTCCCTTCTGATAAGATGTGTTGTAATGTTCAACGCATTGCTCATCTTGTTTAAGAACCCATTTTTATCTGACAAGCATCACAGTAGACATTGTAATCCTGTTGACTGGGTTGGTCAGATTTTCAGAATAGCTGTTACCAAACGTATTGTCTATTTGTCAGACATATTAGGTGTTTATTATCAGAGAGCAAAAAATATACAGTATAGAGTTTCAGTACTTTATTCTGAGCTACATTTCACAGAATAGCCTATAAAAACAAAGCTCAACAATAAATTTGGGCTGTACTAGTTCCTTTTCTATATTTCCCACAACAGCCAATCTGAAGACAACATAGTGGACTATGAAAAGTTGTGTAACTGCTGAAACAGTATCTCAGTCCATTCCTCATAATAGCAATCCTTAACAAAATTAACGTTTCTGTCAACATGTTTTTTGTTCTTTTGATATTCTGACATAACCGGCTAGATGATATTGTGTGTATGATGAAAATAATATTCATGGATAAGAACATGTGGTCAGAAGAATGAGTGATGTATGAGTCATAAAAACAGACTTGTGAATGTAGATATTGATTGTGAAAAGTTTGTCTCGTTCACCTCACAATGATGTAGATTTAGTCATATCGGTCATTGTAATACATTTTTAAATGTGCAAATTCAAGATAAAACACATGAGTTGCCAAGCTCAGTATTACTGTGAAACTGAGTATCAACAAATAATAACTTTCAACAAGTTTGAATGGCTCCATCTAGTGGAGAGTTATACAATATGTTTTCCACATCTGGAAGTTTGACTAAAAACACACTCTAAAAATGCTAGGTTGTATAAACCCAACCGCTGAGTTAAGTCTTATACTTAAAATGTAACCCAATAGTTGGTTTTGTCCATATTTAACTCAAATTTGGGTTTAAACAACCCAGCATTTTTTAGAGTGCAGAAGGCCAATGCAACACTAAACGCATATTTATTTGATTAAAATTATTTCAGAAGTGGAGTAAAAGACATTTTGTTTTTTACTCTGTGATAAATATTCTGTATTGTTTTATGTTGTGATGGAATCATGAAACAAGTAACACATCACATTTCACATTTTCTAAGTTGGCCCACTGCTTATAGTGATAACTGATATAGTGACTGATGTCAGAATGAGGTCAGTAATTCATATTTGATGCAGATGCCCAAAGATGGAAGCAAAGTGACTCACTTTCTGTTCTCACTGGACTAAAATGATAAAGAAGATAAGATGGTAGTTACTGGGGTTAGGTCCTGATAAGCCGGCTTCTACTTATCCCTTTTCGAACAGGTTATTATGTATATATATATATATATATATATATATATATATATATATATATATATATATATATATATATATATATATATATATATATATATATATATATGTGTGTGTGTGTGTGTGTGTGTGTGTGTGTGTAAGCAATAAGATACGAGAGGTGTGCTGTCATTGCAATAAGTGACGGTCAAGGGCGTTGTTAGGCACGACACGAAGCGGAGTGCCTGCAACCCCTTAGCCGTTACTTATTCACGATACAGCACTTGCCTCGAGTAGCTTATTGCTTTTATAAAACGGTTGCCACACAATATTTAAGTAAAAACAATGTTAGTGCAACTTTCTTAAAGTAAAATCACTAAAAGCCTACCTTCCGCTGGAAAAAAATAGTCCCCGAGTGTGAACAGCAACAACGTTCCAGTGTGTAAAATGCATGAAAGCTCAAATAAAAACAACATAGAACCGCAGTGTTGCGCAGCGATCAATAGAACCGTTGGGCTGAAGCGCGTCGTAGCCGTGTTTTATCGTGAATAAAGCACAGCTCTTGACCAATCAGAATCAAGGATTCGAACTGAACCGTTTTATAAATAATATACAATGAACATATATATATATATGAATATATATATATATATTTTTTTTTTTTTTCACTTACTGATGGAAATATCATACGTGTTGCTGTCTTTTCCAATTTAGTGTTTTTATTTTTTTTATTTGTTCAAAATAAAGTATTTATATGTTTTTATCATAAGATAAATAGCCTATGTGACAACCGCATGCTGATCAACATTCAGCAAACAAAAGCATCTCTATATTTACAGTTCGCACTGTTCGTACTGTACCTCCAGACTCCAAGGCCAGGGTAGAGGGGTTCAGTAAATTTAGTTTGTACCTTATACAGAAGCTTCATTTTGTCAGACACACTATAAAATGCCACTGTCCCAGCCTCATAGTCTACATACACCCCTATCCTGGAGGAACTGGGGACAGATATAGTGGTGCTTTTGTTGTTGTGTTCAAAGGAGTACTTGGATTCAGAGCAGTACAAACTCCAAGACTTGTCATTCCCACCAAAGCTGCCAGCTTTGTCGTTTCCTTTCCTCGGAATTCCCCTATAAGTCACAGCAATGTCTATTTCTGTGCCACTCCAGTCCACTTCCCAGTAGTAGCGGCCGCCGGCCAGACCTTCCTTACACAGCACCTGCTGCCAGTATTCGAAGCGATCGGGATGCTCCGGGTACGACTTTGGCTCGTTGCTCATCCGCACCACTGTGTTTTTGTCTGACAGGTGCAGGTTTGGGTGGGCTGTTAAAGGATCTGTTGAGGGCTGACAGAAATCTAGATCGAGAAGAGGTGTTGTTAAATTAACCACCATAAACAAATGTGTTTCTATATAAAATTACTGTCTCACTGCTGATTATATTGACTATAACTTACATTCTAAGAAGTCCTCCCTTTTTGCTGGGTCCACAGTCTGGAGAATTTGAACCTCTTTTACTGCAAATGAAAACCATATATAGTATGTATAAAAATAAAATCAATATTACATTGATTTTAAATGAATGCATTGATTTCTAAAGGATCATGTGACACGGAAGCCTGGAGTTGTGATGCTGAAAATTCAGCTTTGCCATCACTTGAATAAATTACATTTTAAAATATATATTCAAATATTTAATTGTAATAATATTTCACAATATTTTTTTTTATCAGACAATTTCAGAAAACTTTTGAATGGTAGTGTATACATGTATACCTGTGTAAGTGTGATATACAGTATATATATATATATATATATCACACTTACACAGGTATACATGTATATATATATATATATAAATATATTAGGGCTGTGCAAAAATTAATTGCGATTAATCGCATCCAAAATAAAAGTATAATATATTTGTGTGCACTGTATATAATTATTTTGTATATATAAATACATACACATGCATGTATATATTTAAGAAAATGTGTTATTCGTATATAAAATATTTATATTTATATAATATAGATTATGTATTTATATATATATATATACAGAATTTAAGCGCAAATAATTCTTAAATATATACATGCATGCATAGGTATTTATATATACAAAATAATTATATACAGCAGACAAATATATTATGTAGGCACAGACTTTTAATTTGAATGCGATTAATCGCAATTAACTTTTGCACAGCCCTAATATATATATATATATATATATATATATATATATATATATATATACTATATATATATATATACACTGTATATATATATATATATATATAGATATATATATAAAGTATATATATATATATATACATATATATATATATATATATATATATATATATATATATATATATATACACACACACACACACACACACATACACATTATGTGCATATATTTGCAATATAAGGGTTTTAAGCACCTGCTGATGAGATTTTGATCATTTCTTCCTTGCTTATGTCTTCTAATTGCACTTTCAGGTCAGAGATGGCTTTCTTTGCACTGTCAAATGTGTGGTGAGGGGCTAATGTCACTTTGGACAAGTCTTCATATCCAGAAGGAGCAGAGAGAGACTGCCAGCTCTATAGGCGAGCAGAAATGTTATTTTATCATATTGTATAGGGAACAGTTAAACAAATACAGCACTTTTTCATCAATACCTGTAAGAAGTGGATATGATCATCGGATTGGGACAGCTGCTCCAGGTCATTATGTTTCTTTCTTAGTAATGTAATCTCCTCCTCCAGCCTGGCCAGGTGTCCCTCTGCACGTGTCAGCAGACGGGTTTCCTGGGCTCGGATCATCTCCTTCACTTCTCCATGCCTCCTCTCTAATGCCCGCAGCAGTTCAGTGAAAATACGCTCGTTTTCATCCAACACACTCTGAGATGAGTGCTGGAATGAGAAAAACACCATAGATGAGATAGGGACTGCACATGATTTCATTTATGGAACAAGTGCAGAGCACCTTTTTAAAATGAAATTAGGAGGTCCTGTTAAATTTGAAAATAGCAATTTAATTTAATTGCAACAATTTACAATGTTTATGAAATTATATATTTTTTTAAAGTATTCATTATTGATTTAATTTATTAAATGCACTATTCATCAATAATTAATGTATATTTAATTAATGTTGATTTTATTAAACAAAGACGTTAAATATTTAGGATATGTAGAAATTAACATTAAACTGTTAGATCTTTTTTTTAGCCTAGCTACTTCTCTCACTGAAGATGAAAAATGTCTAAAATGTCTGTTTAAATATGTTTTAGGAGACACTACTATTCAAATGGGGTCAGTACATTCAATTTTAAATATTAAAAAATGGAACTGTTTTGAACACAACTGTTATTGTGACAATAATAATAATGATAATACTTGTTTCTTGAGCATCAAATCAGCAAACTAGAATGATTTCTGAAGGACAGCATTTTATGAGCAGCGTAACAGCATGCTGTAGCCTTATTAGCCTAAATAAGTGCCATAATAAAAGATATAAACAGAGGATTCTTCCCAATTATTTTCTAAAATTCTTACTTTTATGGATGCCACTGCCTGCCTGAGCTCTTGCCATTTCTTCGTCCTTTCCTCAATCTTCTGCTGTGAAGTCATCAGTTTCGCTCCAAGCTGTTTCTGTTGACAATTCATGAGACAATGGACTGTTAAAGGGATAGTTCACCCCAAAATAAAAAATGTGTTTAGAATTCATACAGATGTGGAACAACTTGATGGTGGGCAAATGATTTTGTGCTATCCCTTTAATCTTCCAACCACGTGAAAGCACTAAATATTGACTTGTTGTTTATCATTTATCATCATGATAAAGTTTAAAAGCATACTATGGTTCTTCAAGGCATGAGTAATTTTCAAAAAGCTCACCTGCTTTTCTGCCCTTTCAGCTGCTGCTGAAACAATATCATGTTTTTTGTGTTCCTCCATGATACACAAAACGCAAACACATGCTTGATCAGAACGACAGAAAACCTCTAGAAGTTTATCATGTTCAGCGCAGATCTTCTCACGCAGTTGCCCTGTTGCTGCCACCAGTTTGTGCTTCATGAGAGCTGGATACTCATAATGAGCCTGGAGATGCGTCTCACAAAATGAGGTCAAGCACGTCAGACATGACTTCACTGCCTTGTTCTTCTTTGCCAGACAGAAATCGCACAGCACTTCTCTGGAGCTGCTGCGGCTGCTGGAGCTGCTGTATCTTCCATTGCGTCTGGATTTCTCCAGAGTGCTGTATCGGCTATGGTTTGCTGAACTGCTCCGAGACATGTTAAAACTCTCTCGGCATGATCCAAAGACAAGCTTGTGGGGTAAAAAGTAGTTTCAATGAAACTGCACTGACACATTCATATATAGAGGAATGTGAACCGTGTGTGATAAACCAGTTCAGCAGGTTAGCTGCTGACATGATGTCGGAACAAAAAGAATAGCAAGAATGTGAATGTTGAAACATAAACATTGTAAAACATCTTTTTACAAAGGCCCCATTGTTGACAGTATACCATGTGTGAAGTGTCTTGTAAGTTTCTCAGTGGTTAAGTAAGGAAAAATTGACGATGGATATATATATATATATTCATATATATGAAGATTTCAGATGCAAAAGCCTCTATGTGCCATTTGAAAATTTCTTCTAAAATGACAACTTTTATCAAGCTTGTATATTTAAGTTCAGTAATTTCACTTAAATGCCAATTAATAAGTAATCTTCATTGCCATTTAAGTGAAATTACTCAACTTAAATAATACAAGCTTGATAAAATGGTCATTTTAGAAGAAAATTTCAAATGGCACTTATGCATCTGAACTCTTCATATATATATATATATATATATATATATATATATATATATATATATATATATATATATATATATATATATATATATATACATATATATATATATATATATATATATATATAAACTTAAATAATTGCACACCTTAGAACATTCATCAACCAAGAATAAAGCATTCAATGGCCATACACAAATATTGAAATAAAAGCTAGCCTGCATTTCCTTATACAAACTTTAAAATATTTCATTTAGGGATGCACCGATATGACAATTTTGCGAATACCAGATAACCGATAATTCTTTATATTTGAATAACCGATATATTGGCCGATATATCTAAATCCAAATTTTTAGACAATTTTGAGAGTCTGATTATTAAAAAAAAAATCTCCTCATTAAAATTCAAGATACAAACACAATTCTGATGTTCTCATTTAATGTTGTGTAGCCGATATGACAGATTTGCGCTGCACAATTTGGACTAACAGATTTGACAATCTGTAATTTCAATCGTATTTCAAGCAATTTAAAAGCATCATGTTGAACAGTTATTAGCCCATTATTTATCGGCTTTTAGATATCGACTGAATGTTCTTGTTGGGCCGATAATGATAACATTAAAAATGATCATATATCGGCTGAAACTCGATAATGTGGCCATGCATCCCTAATTTTACTAATAAAATTGTCCCTTCAAATCATGCCCACATGCAACAGCTTAAAGTCAATCATTTTGATAACACAGACCACAGGCTCTAATTTAATTTATTTCAACATCTACATCAAAGGTCAAAGAAAATTACATTTATAAAGAATTCAAGCATCCAGTTTCAAAATGTGTAACACTTTTGAAAGAGTAATGTAATATTCTTTCATTAAAATTTGTATGTGAATTTCGAAGTTCAGATAGATGTAGAGATATGTGAAACTATTACGTAATGAGGAGAAAAACAAACAAACAACAGTCAGAAGGTTGGGAATTCAGCTATAGAGTCATCATGCACTGAACTTGTAACTTTTCTGTTGCTATTTATAGAATTTTACTTGGCAAATTTACATCAGTGTTTCCAGTAACATTGTTGTTTCCAGTAACACATTCATGAGATCATGTGGGGCTTAAATCTATTTGACCACAAAGCACAATAGTGTTTGATAAAGATCTGTTTATACTGTATTGTGCATGCAACTTTCACTTCTCCCTTTTTGTTTCAAGTGCATTGCCAAGAGGATCTAAAAAGCCTGTGTGCTGTTTTCCAGCAAACATTACAGCCCTGTGAAAAAAAGATTGACTAACAAAATGGGATGTTTTCTTTAGATGCTTAGTTTAAATAAAAAAGCAGTTTATTTGATCAAATTCACTCAGATTATTGATTTATAATAGCTCTCCTGAGCCGTATCCAGAATCTCATGTTACTCAAAGGGTCCCTGCTCCACTTCAAGTATGTGTTCTTTTTCAGATGCTTATGAAGACCAAACACTTTCTTAGTCTTCGTCTCTTCCACATCTTCTAGGATGACAATGATGATGTTTGCATTGCGTTCCATCATAAACCGGGACTGAGCTAATTCAAACTCAAAGCGACACCAGGCGCTATCAATGAAGTGTTGAGACACAACCACAATGACTTTACGACTGCCCATTATTCCTTCATCAATAATGTTGGAGGCGATGGACTTCCCTGCTTGAAAGTCCCGCATGTGAAGGCAAAGATGAATAGGTGGAACACCGTTCTCCAGATTCTCCATCAGTTCATTCATGACCCAGACTTCATCATAGCTGGAGAAAATCACAAATGCATCATAGGAACATTCTTGTTGTCCAGGTGATCTGTAGCCTCTCAGTAGAATACAGCAATACTGAAGATAAAACTGGAACCTATAAGCCAAGACTGACAACACAACTACTAATAAAACAAAAAATAATGATAAAACAATTGTGAGTCTTTTCTTTTGCACACAGCTGTCAACGTCAAAGTCCACTGCTCTAAAATCTGAGCTTGGTGACAAGGTTTTGCAGAAAATATTTTCTGATTGCTTCAAGATGTTCTGATTTTGGATGATCCACAAAATAAAATCTGTCTGGGAGCAGGAACAATCGATGGGGTTGGAGGACAAGTCAAACTCTGAAAGGTTTGCAGGCAACTTTTGGAGAACATGAAGTGGGATGCTAGTAATGCTGTTCTTATCAATATAAATTGATGCAAGTTGTTTCAGCTCTGGTTGGGCCAGGAAGTCCAAAACCATCAACTTGTTTTTGCTTAAATATAAATGCCTTAGTTTCTGTGTGCCGGTAAAAGATGTCCTGGAGATTTCTCCGATGCCACAGTGTGAGATGTCAAGAACTTCCAAATGTGTAAGATTTTGTAAGAAAGATCTCAATATATCACCACTGAAACTGATTCCCGCCATTTTAAGCACAGTCAAATTTTGCAGGTCCTGAAAAATCATGTACCTTGTTACAGTAGATACTTGTGTAGGAAATATCCAAATACTTCAAATTTTTTAAACCTTGTAAAAATGCAAAGTAAAAAACAATGACTAGTTTTGTATGGTGGAGGTCCAACACTTCAAGTTTTTCAAGTCCAGAAAACGGGTTTTTAACCATCGCTATCTCTGAGTTTTGACTAAGATTCAAGAATCGAATATTTGGTGCCCTTGGAAAAAATTTGTAACAGCAGTCCTTCAAAATCAAAAAGTTTCCGCTGAAATCGACATACTGAAGAAGGAGTCACTGACACCAGTACCAATTCCAAAAAAGGACATAGGCATAATATTCTTCACCACAAATTTTTCTAAGCTTGGTATGTGTGAAATATTTGGTACAACAGATAATAAAGTGTGACCTAAATAAAGTTCCTTTAGACGGTGAAATTCGACATGTTCCATTCTTTTGATATATCCAACTTTCACTGTGATTTTTGTCGCATTGATCATACAATGGAACACGTTCATTTCAGAATCAGAGAATTCTTTCTGAACAAGATATATTTCATTGAAATTAACTGAACAAAGAGCATCGAGATAATTTGGATCTGACACCTTGATTTTCCATTGCATTCTGTAACTTCCCATGAACAACTTATCCACACTGAGACCAGTAAGAGCGTTTAGGCACCCATTTTGTGCATTTAATGAAACGAAGGCAGCTTGAATGTGGAGCTCTCTGAGATAAACATATTCGAAAGCTCCTGGTTCAATGTATAATAATGGATTCCTTGAGAGAATCAAAGTCATGTTTCTGCCAATCTTTCTTAACACAACAGTGTGATCAGTTTTAATGATGGATATGTTATTGGCATGTAGATCAAGTAAACTGAGATCTTTAAAGGAGCTCATGAATGGAGGGAGAGACACGGACTGGATGTCATTTGTTCCAACTCTAAGTTCCTGTAGCTTAGTAAGGTTATTCATTTGAAGATGTAAGGACACGAGACCAACATCCACAAGAACTAGTCTCTGTAGATTATGGAAAGAATTCAAGCATCCAGGTCCAAAATATGCAATAGGGTTACCAGTGAGAATCAATGTAGTCAAATTCTTCACATTGTAGAAAGTATCATTTTCAATGTGCTTGATGTGGCATCTGAAAGCCCAGAAGATTACAAATTAGTGCATTAAACAATAGTTAACATGTTTAAATTGTAATGCATTATGATTAATGATCATTTACCTTGTGAGGTCCAAAACTTGCAAATTGAACAAAACAGGAAATACACACTTATGTAGCGAGTTCAAGAAAATTGAAACTGAAATCCAGAGACATCACAGTGAGGGGAAGACTGTTGGGAATGTGAGTCAGATTTCTCCCAGAACATGAGTATTCCATATTCTTTATTATCTATTCATAAACAAAAACACAATTATACCCTTTTTTAAAACATACTTTTGGTATTTCTGGGTTTTTTTTCTGTCTGAGAGATCCTAAGGCCTCTTTACTTCTGTATAGGATAGGATAGCCTAGATATATAGACAGAAAATCTCTGAAAAAGTGCATTTCTATCTACTAAATTTTCCCTTCCCTTAGAAACGGAGCCTAATTATAAACGACTAATAATATATATATATAATATAATATAATATAATATAATATAATATATTAATGAAAATAACCTGAGCATCAAATAATTACAAAATAAATTCATAAGTCCAGCATGGTTATAATGCTATAGCATTTGATCAAACTAACAACACATAAACACTCAGATAAACAAATAGTATTCTCTAAGAACCTAGCCTTAAAGCACATATATGAACTATATAACGATAAAAACTATATGTATTGTTCTTACCGTGGTACATTCCTGTCCTTCTCCAGCATTCACAAGAATCAAGATTGAGCTTAGGAAAATCATCAGTTCACGATATGATAAGATCATTGTGATGTAAAGGGCATACCATTTAATTTAAATCTGTGAGTACTCTATTGTCTGAGGTAGTGCATACTTGCTAGCAACTCTCACTTCTGCCTTTTGTTTCAAAAGGGAAGTTATTCATACTGTATTTAAAGTACATTCCCATGATGAATAGAAAGCCCTTCACTTGCAGTATTTTAAAGGACTTTACTCTGTGAAAAATGGTTAAACATAAAATGCAACAAATCTTTTTAAAATTATGCAAAAGTTTATTTATTCAAAACATAATATATCCAAAGTACATGTAATATTATTTTTTTGTGGCGATAATAGCTCTCCTGAGCCGTATCCAGAATCTCATGTTACTCAAAGGGTCCCTGCTCCACTTCAAGTACGTGTTCTTTTTCAGATGCTTATGAAGACCAAACACTTTCTTAGTCTTCGTCTCTTCCACATCTTCTAGGATGACGATGATGATGTTTGCATTGCGTTCCATCATAAACCGGGACTGAGCTAATTCAAACTCAAAGCGACACCAGGCGCTATCAATGAAGTGTTGAGACACAACCACAATGACTTTACGACTGCCCATTATTCCTTCATCAATAATGTTGGAGGCGATGGACTTCCCTGCTTGAAAGTCCCGCATGTGAAGGCAAAGATGAATAGGTGGAACACCGTTCTCCAGATTCTCCATCAGTTCATTCATGACCCAGACTTCATCATAGCTGGAGAAAATCACAAATGCATCATAGGAACATTCTTGTTGTCCAGGTGATCTGTAGCCTCTCAGTAGAATACAGCAATACTGAAGATAAAACTGGAACCTATAAGCCAAGACTGACAACACAACTACTAATGAAACAATACATAATGATAAAACAATTGTGAGTCTTTTCTTTTGCACACAGCTGTCAACGTCAAAGTCCACTGCTCTAAAATCTGAGCTTGGTGACAAGGTTTTACAAAAAATATTTTCTGATTGCTTCAAGATGTTCTGATTTTGGATGATCCACAAAATAAAATCTTTCTGGGAGCAGGAACAATCGAATGGGGTTGGAGGACAAATCAAACTCTGAAAGGTTTGCAGGCAACTTTTGGAGAACATGAAGTGGGATGCTAGTAATGCTGTTCTTATCAACATAAAATGATGCTAATTGTTTCAGGCTTGGGTGGATAAGAAAATGTATAGTCATTAAATTGTTTCCTCTCAGATTCAAAAGTCTAAGTCTTTGGAGAGATTTAAAAGAGCCTGGGTGTAACTCTACAATACGACAGTATGACATGTCGAGGTGCTCTAGAACTGTGAGATTATTAAATAAAAATAGTATTACATCACCCTGAAAATGATTGCCAGCCATCTTGAGAACCTTAAGACTGTTCAGTCCATAAAAGCAATATATGTTACCAAAAGTGATACTGGAATAAGAAACATCTAGATACCTCAAATTCTTCAAGTTAGACAAAACTGAAAGGTATCCCATTCCTACAACCCTCGTATGATGGAAATCTAGAATTTCAAGGGAATCAAGTCCATCAAATGCTGAAACAGAAAGACCGATTTGTGGATTTAAACTCAAATTTAGATACCTGATTCGATGAGTGTCCAACAACATTTCTGTGCAGCATGATTTTAATGTAATTTGGTTTGAACTGAGATCCAAATGCTGAAGCTTAGGCATGTCTACAAAGGTTTCAACTTGGGTTGCAAAGTTAAGTGTAAATACTACTTTTTCTAAAGTATGAAGATGTGAAAGTACTTTACCTGGCACAGTAAATAATTGATTGTTAATGAAGTAAATCTCCTTAATTTTATTTAATGGCACATACGCAATATCACGAATTAGACCACCCTTTACAGCTATAATTGTGGCATTGATCATACAGCGAAAGATATTGATATTCCCACTAGGCCTTTCTTTTATGTAATAATATACCTCATGAAAATAAATAGAGCAAAGGCCATCTAAATAGTCTGAATCTGATGGATAAATCTTTTTGTCATCCCTGTTATTTCCGAACATCAGCTTTTTGACATGAAGACCATATAGAGCTTTTAGACCAACTATCTGAGTAGCGAATGAAACAAATGCAGATCGAATATCCAGCTCTCTGAGATAAACATCTTTGAAAGCTCCTGGTTCAATGTATAATAATGGATTCCTTGAGAGAATCAAAGTCATGTTTCTGCCAATCTTTCTCAACACAACAGTGTGATCAGTTTTAATGATGGATATGTTATTGGCATGTAGATCAAGTAAACTGAGATCTTTAAAAGAGCTCATGAATGGAGGGAGAGACACGGACTGGATGTCATTTGTTCCAACTCTAAGTTCCTGTAGCTTAGTAAGGTCATTCATCTGAAGCTGTAAGGACGCGAGACCAACATCCACAAGAACTAGTCTCTGTAGATTATGTAAAGAATTCAAGCATCCAGGTCCAAAATATGCAATAGGGTTTCCAGTGAGAATCAATGTAGTCAAATTCTTCACATTGTAGAAAGTATCATTTTCAATGTGCTTGATGTGGCATCTAAAAGTCAATACATAAATTCAATATTATAGATAGAACAAGACATTATACAACAAGACATTTAGATGGTAATAACATTGCTTACCTTGACAGATCAAGGACTCATAGAAAAGACAAAACCGGAATACGGTCTTCTGTAAGTGTTTCAAAACGTTGAAACTAAAATCCAGAATTTGAACTGATGGAGAAATAGTTGGTGGTATGTAGCTGAGGTTTCTTCCCATGCATGAGTAGTGCAGATTCTCCGTAATCTAAGGTTCATTTTTAAGTAAATGGTTAAGTAAATGTTAATATCTCACAACAGTAAAGCAGAACAGATTTAAATTCAGATTTAAAAAAACTTACTTTAGTGCATGATTCTCCAGCACCTATGAAAAAAAATATCATGAAAGCACTTACAGTAAAGAAACTCATCTTGAGTGATCTCAACCGCTCATAAAAATTTGAGCCAGCCTTGTTTGAGATCATTAAATATGAGGAACAATTGCCATTGTTTTCAACAATGTGGAAGTATAGGTGAAAGGATGTCATAGAGAAGTAAGCTTATGCGTAGTTTCTTAAATCTTGAATGAAGAAGTACCTTTCTGAATAGATGTATTGTTATTGCCTCTGCAATTCAGATAAGTTTAATATAGACAACTTTATGCATGTATAGGCAACACTTTAATTCAAAGCACTCTGTGTCCTCTGAGCCTAGAAGGCCAGCAATAACAGTAATGCAGAAGAGTAGTTTTGAGATGACACGTGGCAGGACTAGAGTAGCATGATCAGACAGGTAAAGCCTGATTTTCCTGTGATGTTATAAAGCTTGAGTCTGCATGACAGGCAGTTGTTGAGATTCTCCAGTGTTGAACTGGTTGTTTAATACTACCCTAAGATTCTCAACTAAATTTCCAGAGATTCCAAATAAGCTTTTTTCATGCAATTTTTGCTAAATATGATTGGATTTCAATCAGATATGCACACAAAATTGGACTGACAGTATGAACAAAGCTTTAGTCTTCCCAGCCCCTCCATCTCGTACACCCTTTAGACATCACTCACCTAAACTGTTCCTTGTTGGTGTTTTTTATGCTCCGTGTAGGTGTCAGCAGCCGCCTTTCGGAGGGGCGTGGTGTAGGGGTACAGTTACGTACATGTATTTCTTTTCCCTTAGTTCCTGTTGTTACTTCTCTGTGTTTACTTCCTGTTTCCTTAATTGCCTTAGAAACGGATTTGTTCCTTGTTTTCTCCCCATTGCCCTGTGTATTTATATCCAGTTTAGTTTAGTCCTTAGTCTATTCTCGTCATTATTTAAGGTGGTTTGGATTTGTTCTTGTGTTTGTTTGTTTTTTTTAATAGAAGACTCCTGCAATACTGTAAGATCCATGCCTTTTCTCGCTTTTATTAAATCAACCGTGACACCGTGATTACGTGTACACATCTGGCAAGTTAACTCCTTCCAACAATGCATAAACAATACTTTGCAAATTAATTTGCTGTAATTTCCCAAGCATGATTGTAGCTGCTAGTGTTTAGAGTCTAGCCACTGCATTTAAACCCTTTTAAAACTGTTCAGCCACTAAATCAAACAGAAGGAAACTACAACAGACAGTCAGAACTGCAGAGACAAATATTGCTGCCCCCTGCCACACCTCCAAGAATTTTACACCTCCAGAACAAGAAAAAAGGGCTACAGAAATCTCTTTGTACCATCTCCACCAGCTCACTTTCCCTTTGAACTACTGCCCTCTGGCTGGAGCTACAGAGCACTGAGAACCCAAACAGCCAGGCATGAGGACAGCCTTTTCCCTTAGGCAATCTTCCACCTGAACAGTTAAAACTGCCAAAAGGGTCTCTACATTGTTCATGTGACTATAATATAAATATATTATAAACCTATTATCTACATCTGTACATTCACTCTACTTTCCATCTGTACATACTACACTTCCATTTTGCAACTGTAAAGCCCGGAACACACCACGCCAACGTCAACGAACTAGCGCTGATGAAAGCCGACTGTGTTGTCGCCTCTCGTCGTGGTAAAAAGCTGCACTTGAACACACCAAGAGAACTGCAGCCGACTGTCAGCTATAAAGCTCGTCCTGCACTGCGTTTATGAGCCAACTGCATATTTCTGCAGATATATTCGTCTATATTTGTCATTCAAAAAGGAAAACCAACGCTGCCGGCTGTAGATACACATAACGTAAACAAAGCAGCACTTACCGTTTTGAATATCAATCCTGCTAAATCAATGCTTTCTTAATTCCACTCCGCTGATGTTAATATTGAAATATTCGCCAAGGAACACTCAGGCAAGAAGACGTAACATAAGAACAGCCTTCTATCTTTACCGTTTTGACTTCTTTGCTTGCTGTTTTGCTTTTATTCGCGTGCACTGACTCTTTCACTAAGCTGAACGGCCAATCAGAGTTCTCTCTTTCCTCAACGGCCAGACGCTGATTCAACATGTCGAATCGGGCGAAACAAAGCCAACGATGACTATTTTCAGCCAACGGCAGGAACTGTGCGTATCACACCGAGAAAACTTAGTTGGCCGACGCACAATCTGCCAGACAGCCGACCGTCGGCTTGGTGTGTTCCGGGCTTACATCTACAACATATACATAAACATACATAGATATTTTTCTTTGATGTAATGATTGCAATTAAAGATTATGTGCAAAATGTATGGAAAACTTTCAAAAAACGAACAAGATACGTGGTAAGTATAGTGAGGAAATTCAGCTATCATACAGTAAACTATGTATTTTTTCTGTTAACAAATACATATATCACAGGGAGTGGAGCTTGAATCTGTTTTACTGTAAGCATTTGAAAAATATATTTACACTCTATTGTTGTAGTTTTTCATGTTTGTTCCAAAAGGGAAGTTGTTCATTTCTGAAGCCCATTGTTTGCAGTATTTACAACGAATTATAACATCTTTGCCAAACATTTTAATACATCATAAAAAGCAACAGTATACTTATGTAAATGCATGGCTAGAAACCTGTACTGACAAACTATCGAAGGAATACATAGGAATTATCTCTTTTCTACACAATATTATTTTTTTGTGGCAATAATAGCTCTCCTGAGCCGTATCCAGAATCTCATGTTACTCAAAGGGTCCCTGCTCCACTTCAAGTACGTGTTCTTTTTCAGATGCTTATGAAGACCAAACACTTTCTTAGTCTTCGTCTCTTCCACATCTTCTAGGATGACGATGATGATGTTTGCATTGCGTTCCATCATAAACCGGGACTGAGCTAATTCAAACTCAAAGCGACACCAGGCGCTATCAATGAAGTGTTGAGACACAACCACAATGACTTTACGACTGCCCATTATTCCTTCATCAATAATGTTGGAGGCGATGGACTTCCCTGCTTGAAAGTCCCGCATGTGAAGACAAAGATGAATAGGTGGAACACCGTTCTCCAGATATCTCCATCAGTTCATTCATGACCCAGACTTCATCATAGCTGGAGAAAATCACAAATGCATCATAGGAACATTCTTGTTGTCCAGGTGATCTGTAGCCTCTCAGTAGAATACAGCAATACTGAAGATAAAACTGGAACCTATAAGCCAAGACTGACAACACAACTACTAATGAAACAATACATAATGATAAAACAATTGTGAGTCTTTTCTTTTGCACACAGCTGTCAACGTCAAAGTCCACTGCTCTAAAATCTGAGCTTGGTGACAAGGTTTTACAAAAAATATTTTCTGATTGCTTCAAGATGTTCTGATTTTGGATGATCCACAAAATAAAATCTGTCTGGGAGCAGGAACAATCGATGGGGTTGGAGGACAAATCAAACTCTGAAAGGTTTGCAGGCAACTTTTGGAGAACATAAAGTGGGATGCTAGTAATGCTGTTCTTATCAACATAAAATGATGTTAATTGTTTCAGGCTTGGGTGGATCAGAAAATGTATAGTCATTAAATTGTTTCCTCTCAGATTCAAAAGTCTAAGTCTTTGGAGAGATTTAAAAGAGCTTGGGTGTAACTCTAAAATACGACAGTATGACATGTCGAGGTGCTCTAGAACTGTGAGATTATTAAATAAAAATCTTGTTACATCACCCTGAAAATGACTTCCTGCCATCTTGAGAACCTTAAGACTGCTTAGCCCATGAAAGCAATTTATTTTACCAAAAGTGATACTGGAATAAGAAACATCTAGATACCTCAAATACTTCAAGTTAGAAAGTGAAAGGTATCCCATTCCTACAACCCTCGTATGATGGAAATCTAGAATCTCCAGGGAATCAAGTCCATCAAATGCTCTTAGATCAAGATCAATTTCTGCATTTAGACTCAAATTCAAATACCTGATTTGAGGGGTGCCAGAGAAAAGTATTGTGCAGCACTGATTTAATGTAATTCGGTTCGCACTTAGATCCATATATTGAAGTTTAGGCATGTCTATGAAGGTTGCAGCAAGCGTAAGATCATTGTTGTGTGAAATTACTAGTTTTTCTAAAGTATGGAGATGTGAAAGTTGTTTCCCTAGCAAAGAATTTAAGATATTGGAAATTAAGTAAAGCTCCTTGATTTCATGAAAAAATACATACTCCATTTCACTAATTATACCATTCTTTACGACCACATTTGTAGCATTGATCATACAGCGAAAGACAGAATATGGTTGACTGGGCCTTTCATTAATATAATAATATATTTCCTGGAAAAAGATAGAGCAAAGGCCATCTAAAACATCAACATCTGAGAAATGAAATTCAAAATCGTCCCTGTACTTTCCAAATAACAATTTTTTGACATTAAGACCATATAGAGCTTTTAGACCAACTTTTTGAGTAGCAAATGAAACAAATGCAGATCGAATGTCCAGCTCTCTGAGATAAACATCATTGAAAGCTCCTGGTTCAATGTGTAATAATGGATTCCTTGAGAGAATCAAAGTCATGTTTCTGCCAATCTTTCTCAACACAACAGTGTGATCAGTTTTAATGATGGATATGTTATTGGCATGTAGATCAAGTAAACTGAAATCTTTAAAGGAGCTCATGAATGGAGGGAGAGACACGGACTGGATGTCATTTGTTCCAACTCTAAGTTCCTGTAGCTTAGTAAGGTTATTCATCTGAAGCTGTAAGGACGCAAGACCAACATCCACAAGAACTAGTCTCTGTAGATTATGTAAAGAATTCAAGCATCCAGGTCCAAAATATGCAATAGGGTTTCCAGTGAGAATCAATGTAGTCAAATTGTTCACATTGTAGAAAGTATCATTTTCAATGTGCTTGATGTTGCATCTAAAAGTAAATGCATAAATTCAATAATATAGATAGAACAAGACATTATACAACAAGACATTTAGATGGTAATAAGATTGCTTACCTTGACAGATCAAGGACTCGTAGAAAAGACAAAACCGAAATACGGTCTTCTGTAAGTGTTTCAAAACGTTGAAACTAAAATCCAGAATTTGAACCGATGGAGAAATAGTTGGTGGTATGTAGCTGAGGTTTCTTCCCATGCATGAGTAGTGCAGATTCTCCGTAATCTAAGGTTCATTTTTAAGTAAATGGTTGAGTAAATATAAAAATTCACAGGAATGCAAAACAGATTTAAATTCAGATTTAAAAAACTTACTTTAGTGCATGATTCTCCAGCACATATAGAAAAAAATATCATGAAAGAACTTACAGTAAAGAAACTCATCTTGAGTGATCTCAACTGCTCATAAAAATTTGAGCCAGCCTTGTTTTGAGATCATTAAATATGAGGAACGAATGCCATGGTCTTCAACAATGTGGAACTACAGGTGAAAAGGATGTCAGAGAAGTAAGCGTATGCTTAATTTGTTAAATCTTGAATGAAGAAGTACCTTTCTGAATAGATTGCATTGTATTGCATTGCAGAAGAGACGTTCAAAATGTGTTAAAATGTGTCAGGACAAGAGCTGTGCAGCTTAATCAGCTCAATGATCAGTTTTTTTTATCTAACAGAGTAACATCAATGAATGTCACTCACAAACATTACTATGCAACCAGTAGTAGGTGCACCCTCCAGCTTGTAGTGTGAACAGGGCTTAAGTTGCCATTGCTTATGTTGAGTCTTGCACTGCATTTAGACGTTTTTGACCAGCAGATGTCCTTATCATCGTCCTCACATTTATCATTACATTTTCATGACTGTTTTAAAACATTTGAAGTTGACAGCATGACTCCAACATCGTCCATGAAAAATTGTTGCTTATATGGCTATAACATAAATTTTATAGCCTATAGAATTAGTTTTTTCTTTTTTTACATGCTAAGACTTTCTGATTGGTTGGATCTGAAACTGCAGAAGTAGTTGACACTGCTATTCCAACAGTCAGGTCATAAAAGAACAGCAGTTAGTTTCAACATTTGGCTCTACAAAATTAGGCTACAACTGGAATTTCTATAGATTGGAGAAGCAGATTAAAATAATTTTATTAAAAGGTTATTGTGACTGAGTAGCCTGACTTTTAAAATAAATAACAGCAATAAAAAAAACAGATTCCATTTAGAAAACTTACCTCAGTGCATGATTCTCCAGCACTTTTTTGAAAAAAAAAAAAAATGATAAACACTATAAAGCACAAGCATAGTGAAGAAATCTTGAGATTTTCTCCACCTGTCCTGTCATTAAAAAAATAATAATAATAATAATTCTGAAACAGTATTGTTTGAGTTCATCCCATATGACAAACAAATGCAATATGTTTAACATTGGGGAATTTGGGGCAAAAATACAACATCAAGAGAAGTAGGCATGTGCTTATTCTGGTAAAAGGTAATTTCCAGAATATCCCAAATGAATTAACAAAAATAAAAATGTTTAAAAAGATTTGAAAAAAACAAAAACAAACTTAAATTACCCATGATACATAATATAAACCATCAATTATTAACACTGACATGATGAATATTGTTTGATAACCAGTATCAAACCATCACCAACACGTGAAACCTGTGACTGACTTCTCAGTTGAAAAACAAATATCCCTAATCAGAAATTCAGATTCACAATAGCTGTAGAGTAACAGTGTGGATAAGTAATACGTTAAAAGGTACACTACATAACCTTTGCCACTCTAGCAGTTAATTAATAAAACTGCATGTGTCACGGGACAGAAAATCCTGTTCATGTATGACGAGTCACGCAGCTACTAGGCTACTCCGCAGAGGTTGTTCTCATCCCACCGGGTCTAAAATAGGGAGAATATACACACTTATAGGCATACCGTGGATGTACAATATACTCGCTTTATACATTTTGGAAAGAAAAAAAAGTTGGAAATTAAGAAAATACCTACATGTATAATCTTGTTTTTAATCATTGATGAATACGATCAACCAACAAATGACCCTTGACACAAATCAATCAAGGTCAGTTATAGAATTATTGGCAACTTGTGTCAGAAACTTAAATAACTGCTTCAGCAATAACCTCAATAGTCTCTTAACCTGATCTTATCTTCAAAAACATAAATAACAAAAATAAGCAATTGAAGGTACAATTCCTTAATGAAGTTGTTGAGATTTTAGCCATTTCATTCCCTTTATTGAATTTACTGTATCCCCTCTAAATATTAAATCATAAATATTGTATCACCCTTGGTGACATGATAAATCTCCTTTTAAAAAAATGTTAAATTCACCTAAAGGTGTAGTTTACTTTTGAAAAAACTTTTGCTGATAATTTACTCACCCCCATGTCATCCAATACGTCCAGGTCTTTCTTTCTTTAGTCGAAAAGAAATTAAGGTTTTTGATGAAAACATTCAAAATGTTTTTTTCCATTTTTTCTCCATCTAAATGGACTTCAATAAAAACCAAACGGTTCAAGGTCCAAATGAGAGTTTCACGACACCAGACGATGAATAAGGGTCTTAACTAGTGAAACGATCAGAAGTTTTATAAGCACAAACGCTCGCCTTGTTCTGTTCTGTGATGAGCGTTCGTGACTCCAGTTTATCAAAATGTACAAATCTTTTTTGAGTCATGACTCAAAGGGTCCTAGATAAGACCCTTATTCATCATCTGGTGTCGTTTGAAGCCCTTTGAAGCTGCACTGTAACTCTCATTTTAACCTTGAACTGTTTGACTCCCAATGAAGTCCATTATATGGAGAAAAACCATGCATGTTTTCATCAAAAACCTTAATTTCTTAACGATTGAAGAAAGACATGGACATCTTGGATGACATGGGGTGAGTAAATTATCAGCAACATTTTTTTTTTAAAGTGAACTACTCCTTTAAGACGCTACATACAGTAGACCTTGATGGATGCAAGAAGGTTCTATAAAAAAATGAACTGTATGAACTTGTTGATAGTCAACAACCTTTATTTATCCATATATGTGAGCCACTCAAAGATGGGGGAATAGACAGATGGGACAAGAATAGACCATTATAGAGGGCAATCAACATATGGATCAATGGCATTGTAACTTTCTTTAACCTCTAATCTATAAGAGGCTTGTTGACAGTAAATTAAAAGACATAAGTAACAGCGTAAACACTCATGTACAGAGAAGCCAAAAAAAAAAAAAAAAAATCAAATTAAAACATTGATTAGTATGTAAAGAAACAAAAAGGAGCGGGAGCCAAAACCTTTTTTTTTTCTATTATAGCTTAGCATACATTTCTACACGGCATGCAATAAGGCACCTAACTAACACAATGAATAAACCTATGCTACGCGATGAAGCAGATTTGTTATCCAATGGAAAAGAATGAGAATAGTTCTGATACAATGTTCACTCCCATAAAAACAGTATTCCTTTCATTTCCCTTCCAATTACCCAAACCTTATTAAAAAAATACATCCATTTGTAAAAGATTCTCCATACACAGAACTGTAAATAGAAAGCACAAACCAATGGATTAAAGTGAGAAAAATTAATCAAACAAAAAAAAAACACAAGCTATATTTTATATTTGCATAAAGTATACACAATCTATTATTATTATTATTATTATTCATAAATGTTGATACTCTATACACTGCTGTCCAGAGTTTAACAATGGCTGTGAAAATATTAAATGCGCAGTCAGCCACTGGTAGCAGGGAGAAGCACTGAGAGATATTTAGCGGGACCCTTAGGCTGTACCAAGTTTGACTTGTATTACAAAATCAGCTATATAATTCAGTTGTTCATTGAAAACTGGCACCATGAAGAGTTAACCAAATTTCCCAACAGAGAAATGTATATATTACCTGATTTAATTGGGTTGACTTACACAAGATGGAGATCTTGATGAACAAGATCTATTATTCTTGATGTATAAGATTAGATTTCTTGCCCCTCACCTTTGTGCATGAGCGAACTTCATGGAGTTATGCCGTTTTAGGTTACAGACTCCGTTGGTTTGCATCGTAAGGGGTTTGATTATTAATACAGCCTTTCTATTTCACAGGACAGCTTGTTCAAAACTAGCGACATCCCCTGAAAGCACCATCCCACTTCACCGACAAGAGATGGATAAGACTAACTGGATCATACATCAAAAAATGCTCCATTTTCAGAAAATTACAGCACTACTTACCTATACATATCTATATAAAAGAAAATCAACATATATTTACACATCAGTTTCTCAACCCATTAATGATGCAGAGATGGTTAAAAGATACAGACTAGGGGAGTGAATCGTTGCATCTAGACTATTTGCTTAATTGTCTGCCACTCAACCGACTTGACCTAATACTCATTTCAAGATTGTGCCAGGCTTCGATACACTTCCAAAACCAGCTTAAAGCACAAGTCAGTGATGATGGAATCTCAGTATGTTTTGTCTATGGTTTTAATCAAACACCAAGTTCCAGAATTACATATGTATCTAGTCATGTGCACATTACACAGGGGATTTCAGTGTCAATCATACCAAATTCTAATTTACTCCTCATTAAAAAGTCATAGGACTTGATTTTAGCACAAGTTCCCTTAGAGCAGGCCCACACCGACTTCTTGCATCTTTAACCAAACCCTTTAACATTACAAGCTGGCCTGAATCATTGGATGAGTGACGCCACTTATGGTGGGAAGGGAAACAAGCTTATTGGTCAATGTGAATTCTGTGATGCCTCGACAGAGAGGATGAATGATTGAAACCCTTTCCACACTGAGCGCACCTGTATGGTTTCTCACTCTGAAGAATTCTCTGTTTCAAGATGGTAGTGTGGGGAATCCCTTTCCTGTAGCAATAGCACTGTAAGTCGACTTATCCTCCAAATGAACCCGCTGGTGCCTTGCGAGAGATGAGGGGTGATTGAACCTCTTCCCACATTGCGCACAGGTGTAGGACTTTCCATCAGAATGAGTTCTCTGATGCCTGGACAGTGATGATGAGTGATTGAAGCTCTTCTCACAATGGTTGCAGCTGTATGGCTTTTCACCTGCATGCATTCCCCTCTTCATCGACGTATCAAAGGGGAAATCCTTCTGCGCCCTGGGCATACATTTTGGCCTCCAAGTGGACCTTGTGGTGCCGTGACAATGAAGAGGAATGGTTGAAACCCTTGTCGCATTGAGAACACCGGTAGGGCTTTCCACCCTGATGGACCAGCTGATGCTTCTTGAGGTGGCGTTTCCTGACAAAGCTCTTTCGACACTGGGTACACTTGTAGGGCTTCTCTCCTGAGTGGATCCTCTGATGCTCCCTCAACGTGGCCGCGCGGCAAAACACTTTCCACACTGGGTGCATCTGTGCGGCTTTTCACCAGCATGAGTCTTCTGGTGCTGTTTGAGATTGGAAGCCGTGGTAAAGCCTTTCCCGCACTGAAGACATGTAAATGGCTTGTCATGGGCATGCAGCTCTTGATGCTTTTTGAGATGGCGTCTGCGCACAGAAGCTTTTTCGGCATTGGGTGCATTTGTAGGGTTTGTCATCTGAATGCATTTTCATGTGCTCCCGGAGAGTGATGGCGGCAGCGAAGCTTTTACCGCACTCCGAACATCTGTGCGGCTTCTCGGGAGAGTGCATCATCTGGTGCGGTTTCAAGCTGAATGCATCAATGACTCCTTTACCAACCATCTCAAGACCAGTGGTGTAACTTTTCTCTTTCATGTGAATCCTCATGTGACTTCTTAGGCTGGCTTCAATAGCAAAGCTCTCACCACAGTGGACGCAAATGTAGGGGTGAGTGGCTTTGTGGATTTCAAAGTGTTCGTGCAGATCAGACATGCAGTCAAAAATCTCACCGCACTCACTGCATTGCAGGCCATGGGCTTCGTGGATGATAATACCGTTCTCTGACTCCACCGTAAGCTCTCCTCCATGGTCAGACTCCACCTTAACAATATGTTCTCCACCACCCATCTCTGTCTTTAACAGCACCTCGCCAAGCAAATGCTCATTGCCTTTTATTTCTGCACTGCTGAAATACTGATGATGATCGTGGTGTATTTCAGATTTAATATAAGTCATGGTCCGTCTCTGTGACCACATCCACGCAGGTCACTGCCCCCAAATCACCATGAATGGCCTCCAGGTCAAGTCTTTTGTCCTCTTGAGTCATAATCTCAGTTTCCGCACCATAATGCAAGTCACCAACTTGCGTATGGGCTATGACACACTCAGATCCCAATGTATCGAGACCTGGTGTGTCACAGTCAGTCTCTGACTCGGCCATCAGGACGCACTCCAGCCTGACGACTTCCGTCTTCCCGGTTAAGTAAAACCTAGCGTTGCTCAAAGAGCACCGCTTCTTGCAAAGAAACTTGAAGGGTTGCCTGCCGCAGGCTCACTCAGTTCTTGAGTCAGGAGCAGTCCTGCCTGCTGGAAGAAGAAACAACATTAAAATCTGATAATGATCTGCATAATGACAGAGAAACATTTCTGATGAAAACATTCAGGCTAAATTTCAGCTTGATCTTGAGAAACATTAAAAGTAAAAATAAGTTATGGAAAAGATACAGAGACTAAAGTAATTAGCCCAAACAAGAAACAAATGTATGCTATTTAATGTAACAAAGATACAAACAGCTTCAGCTAAATGGGGAATAACCAAGATCAATGTCTAACCATATACTTGAAAAAGAATTAAAGAGACAACAGATTCAAATAATATATAAAACCAAAACTCAACATCATTCTAATATAGAAAGTGTTGCATAGATAAACAGAAGTTTTAACTGAACTAACGTTATCATAGTTTGCAAAAAAACCCTCTTTAAAATAATGTAAACATGAGCCTAATCTAGAAACAACCATAAAGCTAGTTAGCAGATATATCAGTAGCTAGAAATTGGCTAAAGTTAGCCTATGGGTAGTTTATATTAGGCTAACTTGACAGGCTAAGTATTCATGAATCAACAGTTCAGACATTAAAATTTTCTCAAATGAGCTGTACTGAATCACAGCTAACTCTTTTAAACATGACTCATATATAAAACAAACTAAACCCCAAGTTCACAATTTTCAGAATACTGCTGGTCTGTCACTGTTGGCTGGGTTAGCTGGCTAAATAGCTGCTAGGTAGCTTCCTTGAGCATGCATTATCAGCTAACTAGCACTATAGCGGTATCATAACACGAAACAGGATCGAAAAGCTGACAGACTGCCTTAAAATGCAGGAATAGCTTGTATTTTTTAAGTCATACATACAGTTTTTAGTGCCGTACAGCCACGCAGACACTACAGCTACAGGAAAATACAACGAGTTTAACGGTGGGCATCTTGTCCGCCGGAGGTTGGAACAGCTAACTAGCTGTAAAATGGCCGCCGCGACTAGCTTCCGCCCCTCACGCAGATACAATACGCAACGTAATGAAACGCAAATAAACCAGGTTGTAAAAATAGGTTAGTTTGATTGCTCGTTGCGAAGCTCTGCTGTCATAGCTTTAAAAACGCAAGATTTTAATGACATAAGGAAAACTGCTCGAGTTAAGCGCTAATCTCAGATGTACGCTATTCGCGAAAGCCCGGGAAGGCGCCCCCCTTCTTACATAACGCGTTTTTGTTTTGTGGCGTCGAATTAAAAACAAAATAAGTGTATGTTCAACGTCTTTTGCGGCTATGTTATGTTCTTGAAATCATCCGAATTAATTGACACGAGCACTGCGCTGCTATAAGCGGAGCTTATCATGCTATGGACCTAGCCCATTTTTAGCTGTGGGAAACAAACATGGCCTGTCGTCCTGCTAAGCTGCCTCGCTAGCGGAACACTAGCTGCCTCCGCCGCCATTGCTACACAACACCTCCGAACTTCGTGACGTCCACAATTCATCGGTAAAGCTAACCGAGCGCCACTTATCGCAGTGTGCTCAAAAATCGGTCAAGCAGCATATGCTACAACGTAAGGTTCATTAAATAACAACATTGTGTCAAATATAGCACGCTAGTTAGCCAGCTAAGTTAACTCGCAATGGTATGCAAAACCTTGACGTACATAAACATTAAACGGTCACGTATTAACGTATTTTTTTAAAAACATGCCCGACCTCTTTGCCCGGTAAAGGCCTTTTTTGCGAGATGCGCTCCTGGTAGTCGCGGCGTAGTCAACGGCCTGAAGATCTTCGTTTTGTTGCGTCTGTACTGCCTGGTTGCGGTTTGCACTCTGTCACTCTTCTCTCTCCCTCCCTCCGTACGTAAGTTGCGGGATGGCGCCGCGGATCATCTGGCGCCAACTATGTTGGAGCGCATGAGCAAAAAAACAAAGCAGTGAAGAAACGAACGCTCGACCACCCCTATAGTTATGGCGGATGGCTCCTTCGCCTTTCAGGCCCGACCTTTTTTTACAGTCTATGGTCCCAACCAAATTTTATA
Organism: Hybognathus amarus; assembly: GCA_030378365.1. Taxonomy (NCBI): domain Eukaryota; kingdom Metazoa; phylum Chordata; class Actinopteri; order Cypriniformes; family Leuciscidae; genus Hybognathus; species Hybognathus amarus. Next base: position 350,547 of record JAQIUQ010007125.1, on the reverse strand, counting down.
AATAAGTCAACACTTTACAATAAGGTTTAGTTTGTTGTTGCATTAGTATCATATACTAACAACGAACACGTCTTCCTTTAATGTTCAATAAACAGAATGTTTAAATGTGAATAAAAACCTAAATTTAACATGTTCAATCTGTCAGAAAATTTTGACTAAACCAATCAATTAATATGTATTAGTTTTACGATCTCTTTATGAACTTTTCGCAGCGTCAACGCTGTAGTTGAATAGCTGTCAAATTGAGGGACAGAGGCTCTCCGTTTTCATTATAAATATTCATTTGTGTTCTGAGGATGAACAATAGTATCGACATGGTGGTAATTAATGACAGAATGTGCATTTTTGAGTAAACTAACTTGAAATGTCATGGTTATCTCATCTGACAGAAAAAAACCCTGTCCGGTTGTAAAACCACTATTCCGTGAGATTAAAACATGGGTAGTATCTTGTCATGTGGGAAACACCTATAAAGATGCCCTGCCACCAAAGCTAGCATATATTGTGAGGCAGGAATATACTCTAATTCTAAAATTAAAAGGACGAGAGGACATAATATGGCCAAACTGTTCCCACTGTGATCAGAGACCACTAGGGTGCGCTCTTTCCCTTAAAAAAAGGTAATTAAAAAAAAAAAAACGAGGACCATTGCTTGTTGTTGACTATGTTTGATGGAAAAGGGTTGCACTGCATTTGGCATTTTATTAAAAAGAAAAACACCACACCTTGCTTTAAACTAGCTTATTTGTTATTCTTTGTCAACATTTTAAAGAATTCAAAACTCTTAAGTGCAAAGAATACAGAGACAAACTGGCAAAATGAGATTCAGTGTCACTGACCTCATAAATAACAGTTGTTTGTAACCTAAAATATGCCTGTATGCCTGTCGTTTATGAACACATGCAGAAAGGCTTTGGCCTTTGTTCTCTGCCAGTGAAGCTGAATGAAACGCGACACAGTCGGCCACTATTCAATACCTGTCATTCAGAAACCCCATCTGTTCAGCTCCTGTCTGAACCTGTAAAGCCTCTCACATCAGCCTCCTGGTTAAAAGTGCACTGTATCTGGCAAGAAATTAATCTGAAATAGTCAGGCACACATCCCAATACTTTGTGTCTGTCTCATACATCTAACAACACAAAGCTATGGCTCTACTTGCATTTGTCAGTATGAATGTTGGATAAGCCGAAGGTCGATCATGAATTTTTCATTGGCTATCAATGACATTGTAAAGGTAAGCTTTGTTGTAGCAAGTCAACTGACAAGATCACAAGTGACATTTTGATGAATTCAAAGTATTAATCGCCATTCAATTGTACTGGAGGTCAAACTGATCATTTGTAGAGCACAGATAAAAACTTTCAAGCTATGTGCTAATGTGAGGAACTTGGGGATTTATAGATGTGCATGTAAGCTTCAGAGTTGCATTATAGTAGGATTTAAATTAAATGTATTCTTAACAAACATTGCTTGATTTAGAAATTACATTAAATGAAATAATTGGGTTCATTGCATGAACATATGGCTTCTGGTGCACATATGCTTATTTGTATTGCTGACAGATTTATTCATATATTTTCACAAGGCTATATCTGTCCCCCTAAATAAAATTTAATTCAGTTTTGACTTGTTTATTTCAGGCCAAAAGCGTATCTAACAAGACGCCGTTTCTCAACACTTTATTTCTGTGAAATACCCATTTGTACATCGATAACAGAGGACTGTGACTTATAATTGACATGTTCAGGCGTTCTGACTAAACAACAAAAGACCAATGTACAAAACTATGTTAACAAAACAAATCAGTCAAAATGTAACTGAAAATGTTAAAATTTAAATATATAAAAAGCACAACCTACACCCTTTCCTAGTTTTTGTGTGTGGGGAGGGGGGTATTTACATTTGTAGGACTATATACATTTTTTTACATGATATAACTATACCCAGATACTGAGTGACATTTTAATCTGTTTAAACATTCATGACAGGTGTAAGCTTGAGCAGTGAACTCTGAGGATGCATGCCATTGGAGTGGAGCTTTTCAAGGTTCTGCAGAAAGCCACGATGCTTCAATCCATTAAGAATTGCTGAGTTACTTGAGGTTACACTCATATGTGTCCTGCAAATAATCAAAATAAACAAGGAAAATATTTATTCTGGAATATTTTTTTTTACAACTTTCTGATATGTGCCTAGAAATTTAAGTAAATTGAAAGTGTTCAAGTACAGGCAACCATGATAGGGATGGTTTACACAAAATTAAATATTCTGTCATACTTTACTCACCCTCATGTTGTTCCAAATCGGTATAAGCATCTTTCTTCTAATGAACACAAAAGAAGATAATTTAAAGAATGTTGGTAACCAGACAGTTGATGGTAGCCTTAGAGTGCCAAAGTTACGATGTCACTCTGTAGGCCAAAACGAGGAAGTGAGTTAGCATTTTAGCACTACCGGTTCCCTCGCTCTAAAGTCTATGGGATTTTCGAATGGGTTTTTGCTTAGGGTGACCAACTGTCCTGTTTTCCCAGGACATGTCCTGTTTTCATATAATAATATAACCATTTTCTATCCATACAGAGGAGGCATAACCTACTTTAAATGTATTGAAATTAATAAGGTATCTTTGTGTAAACTTTGAATATCATTTGAGTAGGACCATCTGTTTGCTGGGCAGAGTGTCCTGGTTTTTGGTAATCAAAATATGGTCACCCTATTTTTGCTAAATCGCCTGAAATAAGGTCTGTGGTGAACAAAGTCTCTAAATATCTTCACATTTTGATCTATGACATAGAACACAGTTATAACCTGCTTGTGGTTATTTAAACTTTATTGTGTCTGGTGTGTTTTTAAAAAAACTTTACATAGGCTTCATAATGTATACATTTTGGATTAACTTGTAAAGATTATCTTGATAGACAAAACGTGTCTCAAAAGAGGCTCACAACTCTTTGTTAAACACAGATCTTATTTTTTATGATTTTTCAAAAGTCTATGGGGAAAATGCATAGCTTTTCGATCAGAGGGAACCCATGCACCGCTAGCTTCCAAATTGTCCAACAAAGTGACATCATCACTTCGGCACTCTATTGACTTCCATATAATTTTTTCTTGCTATGGAAGTCAATGGCTGTATCGTCAATTGTTTGGTTACCCATCTTTTGCAAAATATCTTCTTTTGAAAGAAAGAAATTAATACAGGTTTGGAAAAACTTGAGGATGAGTAAATGATGACAGAATATTCAGTTTTGGGTGAACTAACTATTCCTCTAATGACCTTAGACTAACCTTGGAGAGTCAATCCCACTATCTGCTGTGTAACTCTGACTCTCTGCAGTTTCTCCTGCACAGGGCCCTGTAGGGTCATTCGAGTTTGCACTGATGTTCACAGTATCCTTAGATGTCTCTCTTGTGTTCTGATGGCAGTCCTTCAATTCTTGGTGACGGATCCAGTTAGATTTGCCAACATCAGCTTCATCTGCAGATTTATGTATAGTCTCAGAATCAGACTCCACTTCGCTTGTCTGACAGTAGTCAAAAATGCTGGTTTCCAGGGCTTCAGTATGTTCATCTTCTGCTAAACTGGATTCGTGTAGTCTTTTTCTCAAACACTGGACCTCTTGTCTGTGGCTATCACCTTTCTGAAGTATCTGGCGAATCAGAGGACTGGCACCTGTATTCATGTGGCCTGTGTGTGGTTCTGGTGGGTTTGTGATGAGCATGCTCCTCAATGAAATGGCCATCCCAGCCACCATCTGCACGGACAGACTCATGGTAACGAGCTACACTAGTTTGTGACAGCTCACAGTCAATTATGCGTTCCTCATTTAGGCAGATGGAGCTACAACCATCCTCATCCTCCACTGCCTTCTGATAGATGCCATGTTCATCATCTGTGTACACCTCACTCTCAGTCTGGCTTGTGTTTCTCTCCAAGGTTTGACCATCTGGCAGCTGATGGTTAGTTATGTTGCCAACTTGCTGGTGTGAGGATAGCAGATCAGGACGGTGATGAGACTCTTCCTTACTGTTAAGTAGATGTAGGGAAAGTCTACGTTGAACTGTAGGTTTAGGCCACAAGAGGGGAACTTCTGTTGTCTCACTCAATGTTATATTGGTCAGGAACATTCCTCAAGTGTCCATCCTGATGTTTAATTTCTTTTAATCTGTCGTTTCTAAACTCTCTGCTTCGGACTTTATTCTCTCTTAGCTTAATTTTGTCCTCTATCCTCAATGTGCTGCTCTCAGGGTAGGCCGAGCTGTAATCTCCACAAAGCTCTTGCATTGGTTGAACATCCAGAGTGGAGTCCACAGTCTGTGCTCTTTCATGGGCCTGTTGACAAGGTGCATCCTTCAGTGTGTGAGATCTCTCTACGCTGTCAGCTATTGCTTTTGCTCGATGGGGATCCCAGGATTTTGACCTGTGACCTGAGTCTTTCCGGACGCCCAGTGTTTGGAATCTTGGCTTCTCTCCTTCTTTGTTCTTTATGGTTGATGTTTGCTTCCATTTCTTTCCTGGCAATCCCAGAAATGGGTTGTCTATCCGTTTCTTGTAGACACATTTTGGATTCAGAATGGTGCTCTCTACATTATTGTCAGGTTCATCTAAAGCCAATTCTGCTCTAAGGTGAGGCGTACTCTGATCATCTGCCTCTAAATCTTCAGCACATTGCAAAGTCTTATTCTTTGCCCTTTGTTTCTCTTTGGATGAAGGTCCTCTTCTCTTGCTACGAGTAGCTCTGGGAGCCAATTTCTTGCCCACGGCCTTCAAGGTATGGTGCCTCTGCTTAGCTAGAAGAGCTTCCGTGGAAATACCCTTGTCCACAGCTTTCTCTGTACCTCTCTCAGCTTTTTCCTCAAGCTTCTTCATAAGAACCGTGTGCTTTACTAAATTGTCCACAGTAAGCTCTGGGTTGATCCGTTTGATGATGGCATGTTCAAGATCCCTGGGGAGGTTGTTTAAGTCATCCTCATCCCTGACAGGCCATTCCTCTGGAGGGAATTGCCCAGAGAATGTGGCATACTCTTTCTTTAGTTTGTTGTCCTTCTTCCCTGTATTTCGTCAGAAGAGGTTAAGCCCAAATTTGCGGCCAGCTTTCTCCTTGTCCTTGCGGCTTGTGTTGGTGGATTTGCTAATCTCACTGGCCTGGTAGTCTGCTGCAGTAGATGTGGACTGAATGCTGAACGGAGGGTTTGTGTTCTTTGGGCCACTTGAGGCTTTTCCCAGTGCACTCACTGATGCTGATGGATTGATGTTCTGGGACAGATGGAGGTACAATGGATGGAGGGGTGAAGCAGCTGCAGGACTTACAGTGGGCCATGACAGGTACCTCATTAGAGGTGTCCATGCAGCTCTCGTTGCTCACCAGGTACGTGATGGGAGGTGGTGACGGCAGGTCACCATCACCAGCACTCCACCAATTCCTCTCTTTCACCATGTTGTTAGTGATGAAGTATGTTTGAGGGGTGACTACAAAGTAGCCCTCACCAGTGTGATAGATCTTTCTCTCCTTAATAAGCGCTCCCAAAGCATTGTATAGGATGTCTTGAGTGGGAATGGTCATTCCTGAAACAAATAATTGTTGGTGTAAATATAGATATTTCATAATGAAAATAAATAAAAACATGTAATAAATAAATGAATAAAAAGGTTGTGTACAGGTAAGTGAGTAATGTGTTACCTGGGTGTGCTTTCATCATGTGATTGATCAATGCTTCCTGGTTTACAATCACATTTGTAGAATTCATGTCTGATATGACGGAGCACAATATTTCAGACAGTGGAATAAACTGAGACTGGGAGATTGGTGACATCTGCACAGGGAGAGATCACCTGTAGACAAAATATATAAAACATGGTTAGTTTGAGTCACTGTCATTTAAACATATGTTTAGTTTTGTTTTATATTATAAAATATGCTTTAATGAATATAAAGTAAAGATACACTGATAGAAATTGTTAATTTAAGGCACAAGTCAGTCTAAAGTCCGCTATAAAGACAAAACAAAATTGTCCCTTAAAGCCATGCAAGTGATGGAAAACAACAAACCCTAAAATCCATTGGGAATCCATTGGGACTGAATGATTTTCATTTAACAGCTTAAAGGGGATGTCTAATCCTGTTTCATGCATTCTAAATTTATTTACACTGTTAAAGAGTTGGATTCTCATGCTAATCTTGGCCAAAGTTTCTAAAAATGTGTTGGACATAACACAGGGTATTTCTGTGCCAAACGCACTCCTTTAAGGTTCATTACAGTTTTTTAAGTTATCAATTAAGTTAATTTATATAGCCGCTCTGAAGTAAACCTTGATGTCATCCTCTGTATATTCTTGTATAATATCTTATTGTATAATAGTTTCAATGCAGGCAGATCCAATATTATTGTTGAATTTTAAATTAAATGTTAAAACCAATGGAAATAATGAAGTAATAATGCATTTTCCACATCCATTGCATTTCGAAACATGTCTGTTTTAACTACAAAAGCAAGAGGTTTCTTCAGTTATCTGTGATCACAGAGAAAGCCAAAGTCTTGATTATTAACTAGGGATGGCTAGATTAATTGTTGAACACCTGCCAGCACTGACTTTCCATTAAGTTGTTGATTAATTGACCCAGAATAAGAAGGCCAGGTGAGATGCACTGTAAAACTCACCAAACTCACACAAACCTGGAAACATTATTGATTAGATTAAGATACAAACAACAGCATATTTTGGAATAATATACTGTATAATGTTGTAAGAATGTAAAGGTTATAATACACTCAAAACATTTTGTATTCAAAATATAAAATAAACTTTTTACATTTTTTCTAGGTTTTATATAAGCAAAAGTAAATGAAAGTAATCCTGAGAGCAACGCCAATTCTTTTTTGGTTTTAGCTTCATTCATCTGCTAGTTTCCATTGAATGTCTGACTCTCTGTCTGCTTAGCAACTAATCCATTCTTCTTTGTTGTAAGAACACTCGGAGAGTCAGCAGAGTAAACTGAAACATGCCTTTGCTCATCGCTTTCCACTTTTGACACTGTTTTCCATGGGAAAAACATCCCGTCTAAGGTCTTAAACAGGAAACATCTCATTCTAAGGTCTCTGACCACATGTAGTCTGAGAGGTGTTATGAGAGGAAAACCTGACATGCACTTGATAAATCCATCCTTGTCTTCCTTTATTTTCAGGAAGGTGGTGTAAATGTGGGACCAGCACATCCTTAGATTGTCCTTGGAATTTAAATAATTGTTCATGCTTATATATTGTTTATAACCGCAGAAACTGAGTGGGAAATGTTTTGCACAACAATTGAGAGTTCCAGCTCCAATTGAGCTGACATGAATGGACACATGTACCATTAATTCCTCTTTCCAGGGAAATATGCAGGGCTCATTGTCTCATGAAGCTGCTCTGACAACTTATTTGTCACAGGAATACCTCACCAGATACCATAGCAGCCGTCACACTGCAAACAGAGGCAAGGAAGGAGTAGAAAGGGATGAAATGAATGAATATAAAAAAAAATAGTTGACTTTTAAGCATGAATTAATTTCAGTAAACAAGATTTGAAAATCACATGTGAATGTCTTGGGCATGTCCTGGCTTCTAAAATACCAATTTTGTCTTTATCATATTACCCTACAGTGCTTGCTAATCATCATCACAAGTAATAGCAAAGCAACTTTCAATATAATGAAATGACAAACAAGGCCACTTGACCACTTTATCATTTGACTACACAATAATAAACCCTAATAGTAAAAATATACAATCAGAAATCAAAAATTGAAAAAATAGTATATTATATTTTTATTTTACAGTCATGTGATTTTAAACCTGTAGACAATTTGTGAAGCGAGACCTGCAAAATAATTAAATATCTATGTAATAATATTATATTAGGTGCATTCCATTCGAACAGGGTCCCTACACAAGTGTTCACTGCTCCCTACTCCCTGAACACGGTATATCAGTTGTAGTGAACTTCACTGACTTCCTGTGAAGTGATGTATCGAATGTTCCCTTATTCCCTATGCCGTTTGCAGTACCCTTCGAACTGAACATGTTCGCTCCCTTCGAATTGGGATCTCACTTAAGATGGCGAAATACCCTGTGAAGTCCACTTCGCAGTCCACTTACAGTGTCGAATGGAATGCACCTATTGTTTTTTTAATATAGTGGGTATGGGTAAATCTATATAATATATCATATTCCCACATGCATAAATGGTTTTGATTATCAGCTTCAAATGTTAATCAAATCTATAAATTTTTTCAGGTATTGAGGATTGCCATTTTAAGAGAACCGCAGAAGTTTCAAGTTTTGTTATAAACATTTTTTATAAATATATAAAAAATGTATGTATGTTTGTTTTGTATTTTAAACAATAGTATGTGTGGTATATGTATGTAATAATATGTGTGGTATAACTGATATTTAGATATGCAAAATCAAAGGAATAAATGTGTGGCTTTTCAACCAAAGCTTTGTCAAGGTGCAGATAGGTTAACCAAAACAGCTTAATTATTGTTTGAGTTTCTGTTAAAAAAAAAACCTGTCCAGCTGTGGGCATCAAACTTCACAGAGGTAATTAACCTGCAAGTGCTCTGTTGATTCAAGCGCACAAATATACACCACATATAAGGTGCTCTCAGTGATGAATGAGCTTGTACTAATAAATACAAGATTTGAATGTGGTAAGGTTCATTCCTTATCATAGCTGTAACCATTACACACTCTGGACCACCCCGAGTGTCTGGAACAACAAAAACACACAGTGGACAGTGGTGCTGTGAAAGAAGGTGGGAAAGAGAAAGTGAATTAAAGGTAACTTGATCGTGTTATTTAACCCCATAGAAAACCTTTAGCCTCTGAGGAATGCTGTCCTTCATGGGTGGCTGAGATTACATGCTTTAGGTGTCGCACATTGGCTTGTCGCGATTATTGATTATCGATCATGGTTGTTCGAATCTAATTGCAATCATTTGAGAAAACTGCAATAGTTGTGCAGTTTAAATTACAATCATATTTTCTCATCCAAATTAGGGAAATGCAAGCGCTTAAAGAAATGCCATCAAAGGCTCGATATTGTCTCTTTCTGATGTGGTAGGGAGAAGCAGATAAGTCTTATAACATTTACATTTAACATTTATTCATTTAGCTGACGCTTTTATCCAAAGCAACATACAATTGCTTTATATATGTCAGAGGTCGCACGCCTCTGGAGCAACTCAGGGAGAAATTATTTAAAACACAATTATGCAGTTTACTAAGCCACCACAACACTACAGAAAGTCCTGCATTTAAAGCCCGGAACCGAACACACAAAGCCTGTCGCACCGTTGGCTCTAGTCGGACGCCGTCAGGGTTTTTTGGGCCAATCCAGCATGTAGAATCGCCATCGGGCCGTCAGTGAGAGAGAGTTTGGCTCTGATTGGCTGTTCAGCGTGAACGAGTCAGCACAAGAATAATAGCAACACAGCGATCAGTCAAAACTTCCTATCTTCTTCTTTCCTAAAAACAATTTTTCCCTTAAAATTTCCAAAAACAATTTCCTTCTTCTGCTAAATGCAAAAGATGTTTTGGAGAACAGTTGATGGACACCATTGACTTCCATAGTAGTGCTGGGCGGTTTGACCAGAAAATTTATATCACGTTTTTTTCAAAATCATATCGGTTTTCGGTTTATGACGGGTTTTTTTTTTTTTTTTTATGCATAGTCAGGTGTTCAATGAAGGCTCGACTTTTCTTTAGCTTTCCCCGTGTTATGCTGATGTGGAGGGCGCTAAATCGCGGCTGACTTTAATTTAATACATTCTTGATATTCCAAGACATGTTTGCGGCTAAGGCGCTGGAGCAAATTGCTTGTGTTGCCGCCTTTGGCGCGAATATTAGCCCGACAGCACTTACATAAAATGGTTGTTTGGTCGACGTCGGATTTTTGGAAAACAAAAAACCTCCAAACAACAGACCCGGCTCCTCTTTTTGGCACAAGTTCTTCTTCGGTGTCATCACTGTCATGTTGTACTAATTCTTCAGCATCCATCGTCCATGTAACGTAACAGAGCGCTGCTGTTTGTTTACACTCGTCAGTGCTCAGTAGTGCAACGGGTAAAGGGTCCGTCTGAAACAGTGTCGCGCACTCTATGGTCGCGCAGCGTAACGGTCGTTCCGAACGTTGTGTAATTAAATACACCGGTATGGCGGTTTATTCAAAATCAATCGTGACGAAAATATAAACCGGTTTTACCGCCCAGCACTATTCCATAGTATGGAAAAACAAGGAATACACAAGTCAAATAGGGTTCATCAACTGTTGGTCACCGACATTTTTCAAAATATCTTCTTTTGTATTCAACAGATGAAAGAAAAAAGTTTGGAACTGTAAATGATGACAGAATTTCATTTTTAGGTGAACTATCCCTTTAAAAGACCAAGCCCCAACCTCTTAGATTCTTATAAAATTCCCTACAACACAAAAAATGATGCCCTCTATCATAACATCACTTTAGTACTTCAACTCTTTAAAGCCGAAACATTATACATGCATGCATGGTTTCATTTTCAAGGTCAAAGACATGCAAAAACAAGGTCTAAAAAACATACATCTACGTCTGTCTGTCACATAACTGTCACATTGACTTCTTCTGCTGGAACTAAAACATTAATCCCAGTAATTCTTCATGACAGTCACTAGCCCTAATGCTGTAAAACACTCAAATAACACAAACAAGTAAGGGAGCAGAATCTTCGGTTGTTTCTGGGCTAGTTTCAATCCTTCAGTTCACTATTCAGTCTTTGTTTTCTCAGCTTTGCATGTTGTTGGTGGACAAATTAAAATGTTTTTGTGCTGTCATTAGTGGCTAAGTAGGGTTTCCTGGTCACACCTTCTGCTATGAAGGCTTTACAATGTTTTTCCTGCCATGGCACAAGTAAAAAGCCCAATAAATCCAAAGAGGCCCTAAACATTTATCCCAAGTTTAACCACTAACAAACATTCTATGAGAGGCGTGTTAACTATCAAGCATGAGTCTGGTGTAGTTTTTAAATGAAACACCACCAGTGTTAAATGTTAACCATGTCAAAATAACAAGTGAAAAATGAAGCTCTTCAACTGATCCTCCCACAGAGAGGATCTGGTTAGTTAGACTGATTAAAAGGGCCATTTTACAATGTTGACATGCTTCATGATATCTTGCTGTATTGATTAACAGAAGGAACTGTTTCACACTGATAACACTGCTGATGAAATATCTCCATGTTTTTGTTTTTTTTGTCATTTTGAACCAATAGTACGCGAACTCGTTACTTTATCATGGCGTTACAGTGATTGACAGACAAACTCAAAATACAGAGTGACTAAACCAATATTTTGACTTTACAAAGAGTCACAAAAGCCTGAAAAACCTGCTTTCCTGTCTCAAGAAAGTACTATTATTTTGTAGCATATTGTATCAGGTCTCAAGAAAGGAGGTCATATCAATTGGTAACATATCTCAGGTTTCAAGGCAAAACTATAGGGACCCTTTTGACTCTCATGCAAATAGGCCATGTTACCTGCGACAGGAAAAGTATGTTCTTAGGCCTTCAGTCTATAAAGCAGGAGTAACAAATACCATAGGCCATATCATGAAAAGTGATGTGTTTGGAATAACAATGTCTACACTACCATTCAAAAGTTTGGGGTCAGGGCAGGGTTTGTTTTATTTTTATAAAAACTTATATAGAAAATATTTTTATTCAGCAATGATTCATTCCATTGATCAAAAGTGACAGTAAATATAATGCTTTATTTCATATAGGCCTAAATTATGTTTTTTAATTAGGGCTGTCAAACAATTAATCGCGATTAATTGCATCCAAAATAAAAGTTTGAGCTTGCATAATAAATGTGGGTGCACTGTGTATAATTATTTTGTGTGTGATATATAATAATGTGTATATATATATATATATATATATATATATATATATATATATATATATATATATATATATATATATAAAAACACACATGCATGTATATTTAAGAAACAAAAAATATTTATATATAAAATATTTATATTTACATATAATATAAATTATATATAAATCTACAGTATATACATGAAAATATTTCTTAAATATATACAGATGCAATTAATCGTGATTAATCGTTTGACAGCCCTATTTTTAATATGGTTTTCTACATAATAATAAGAAATCTTCTTGAGCAGCAAATCAACATTAGAATTCTGTAGGATCATGTGACTGAAGACTGGAGTAATTACGCTGAAAATTCAGTTTTACATAACAGGAATACATTACATTATAAAACATATTAAAATAGAAAATAATATTTCACAATAATATTGTGTAATATAATATTTCACAATATTACTGTTTGTGTGTTTTTGATCAAATAAATGCTTAAGCAAGCATAAAAGATTTTTTTTTAAACCATAAACATTTTTTTACAGATCTCATACTTTTGAACAGTAGTGTATATTATATAAATAAAGTATATCAAGTCAAATTAAAAGCTAAAACAACTGCCAAAAATCATCCTGATAGTCCGTCTATTAAATACTCAATCTTTTCCTCATTCCTCAAGGAATGTCCAGGATACAGATTCATGGTTTGCTTGAAGAGATGGTAATGTGATTCATACTAGTTTTACAACAAGAAGTTAAAGGAGCCACATTTTACAACATTTCTTACACAACTAATCAAGTTCCATGCTGGTAATTTCAACCAGATGAGAATCATTTCCTCTGACCAAGCCTGAGGTGTGTTAACCATTTGAAGGCCATTCGCATAGTGAAGCTTAATGTAAACGGCAGACAACTTTCATGCCAAAAGCTTTGTTACAATATCTATATTTCAGTTAAGTAGGAGCATTGAAATGGGTTAGTCAGGTCAGGTATCCTCAACAGTACACCAATTACAACATTTTTGGAAGGAGAGGAGTGGAAATATGAGGGAAGTACTGTCCCCTAATTGCAAACACATTAGCTGGAATGCTTAGAACAGTAGAAGAGCAGGATAATCTTTTCATTTGTTTGTAATGGCCTAGATCTCCACCTGGCTGTGAACTACTTAAATATGTCATCCAGCTTAGGTTTCATCAAGGATTGACTTAATGGAAAAGGGAAGCTACAGAGGTCAGATTGTGAAATATAGGGAGATGCCTTTAAATCAGGACAGACAAGGGAAATCTATTTCAGCTATTCAAGGAGACATGATGAAATATCTCTGGATCACTCATGCACACAGGAAAAAACCCACAGACAAGGTCATATACATGCCAACACACTCACATGTGTTCAAAGAAAACAGAATTCCCAATCTGAAAATGAAAAGTCTCATGTCTTGTGTTTGGACAGCATGATTTTTTGGGATATGTGGATAGTCACAGGAAGATTAGAATTTTTCGAATGTTAAATTAGTGTCAGCAGACAGAGGGACAGAGAACAGCTCTGTGAAGGAAAAGAGTCTTCTGTCTGGGTTGTTTTGTTTTGCCAGGACACATGATTTCAAGGGTGAAAAAAGGAGAAGTATGGAAGAAATACACATGGCTGCTTGTGGTGGCAGGGTGTTCCATTGGTTGCTTTCTTTTAGAAACCAGATCCACCTTTATCTCCCAAAACTGGGCATGTATATGGATATCTTTTATTCTGACCACGTGGATTAGTTAATTTCCTTAAACAAACAAGGAAAAAACAGGCTTTTACATAAATACACATACTAGACATGTTTATACTGGAATGAATCTCTGCCTGTGATGAAACTTAATTAAATATAGTCCAAAATGACAAGAGTTTTCAAACGGATCTATAAATAATGGGTTTAAAAGAGTAAATAAATATGAGCCCACATGTTTATTCTGGAATCTCTGCTTCTGATGATACAACATGCAATTTAATTTCAAAGATCTTAAAATCATAACAGTTTTATGTGTATTTACTTAAAAAACATTGAAATAAATCAATAGCAACTCACATGTTTATCCTCTTCTCTTGTGATGATACTGCATGCCATTTTAATTTAATTTTCTAAATGATAATAGCTTACTGTGTAACTAGTAACAACCCACTCTATTATAATAATTCGATTTACTCAAAAACATTTAAATAAATACTTTCCATCATCATTTAGTCTTTTCTTGTGGTGATACTGAATGCCACTTTTGATTTCATTCCTTTAATTTAAGAGTCTTACAAGAGTTTTTTTCTGGCTTTTATAGGTTTGTGAAAGAAAGATATGCTTTCATGGGAATGAGAAAGCTTTTGCTGCCTGTTTTACAAACACATGTTGGCTGAACTGTGCCTCCTCTGTTTACGGTGCACACCTGGAAGTGTTGTGGTCAGCAATGACATCTTTGAGGAAAGCACTAGGGAACAATGACCTCTGGTGTCTTGTTAACCAAGAGGGCAACTTTCAATGCCCTGAGAACTGCAGGGTGTTGACCTCTGGATAAAAGAGCCAAGCACGTTGCCATGTCACGGCTAATGAGCTGAGATCTGAGAGATGTGGTCTGCATTGCATAAACCTCCAACAAATCAGTTTGCTTTGGTAGAGGCACTCCAAAAAAAACATGTCTAGAACACGTATCACAGTTTGGTTTGAAGATAAATGTGTACCAAACAAGTGAAGTTATTGAACATATCAGTGATTAATTGTGCTCAACCCACCTGAACACCTCATTAGAACTCAGCATAGATGTTATACCCCGCTGAGTAATGACGACATGATCCAAAGCTCCTCAATAATGCAGAGACTTCAGACTTCAGCCATTGTAAGCACCTCAGATTTCAACAGACAGGTGGAAAATAAGGGTGAGGCATTCCTGAATTTCTTGTTTCACCAAATGCTTGTCATCATCCTATATCTCAAGTTCAATGCACATTATTTCTATGCCTCCAATTTTATACAGCTTTACTTAAATGATGCATACACTCTAAAAAAGGCTGGGTTGTTTCCCAAATGTTGGGTTAAAAATCTACTTTAAACCCAACTTCAACTTTCACTTTCAACTGCACATTTTTTTAATTACATTTTTAACCCAACATTTGGGTTTGTCCATATTTGACCCAAATTTGGGTTGAAACAACCCAGCATTTTTAAGAGTGCAGAGAATTCTCTTAGTTCAAGGCCACGGGCCAAACACACATCCAGTGAAGTCCAGTTTCGGATTACTAACTGTTCAGCTTTTCATTTTTAGAAACCTGCCAATTAACTTGCTTTATGCTTCTTCGACACCTAAAGGACAATAGATTCAACAAAAAAGACAGTTGTGTCAATATTTTCTTTTCTACCCATTTGCCATTCCCAAATGTTATTATTTCTATGGAACATGCCATCTTTATGCCCATTTATTGTCGTCATATAGGTGGTGGTGATGGCGCAGTGGATAAGACACATGCCTTTGGTGTGAGACCCGGGTTCGAATCCACTGTGAGACACCAATGTGTCCCTGAGCAAAACACTTAACCCCTAGTTGCTCCAGAGGCGTGCGACCTCTGACATATTTCAGCTATTGTAAGTCGCTTTGGATAAAAGCGTCAGGTATGTAAACATGCCATCTTTATGCCCACTTGTTGTCATCATATAACATCAGTTCATAGTAACGAAGGGCTGATAAATACAATAAAAACCACGCCATTTAAAGTCATAGCTTTGTTTAACAAAACAAATTAACAATGTTTGCATTGAAACCCATTTTAGCATCCAAAATTCAAAAAGCGTATTACCGTTCTCGTTTTGACTAAAACTCTGACAACATGGTATTTTTGGAATCTGGACTGTGCCCACTTAAATAACAAGAGCATGACGTAGGCCTAAGTTTGAAACAACATGACGTTGTGACAAACAATTTTCGATTCTTGCTTAACTAACAAGTCACAAAAATCAATTGGGATTCGGTGAACATACAAAAGAATGCAGGCTCAAAATGTGAGCTGAAAAGGTCAAAGAGTATTACGAGCAAGACGCCAAAAAAGCAGTGCAGGCCCCAGTGAACAATCCGTCTTTTCACTTAATGTATACTGATAATCAAGAGGACAGAGAGCGAGGCAGGCTCATTCATCATCCCATCTGCTGAAGGGTAATCACAGCCACTAACCCTTTCCTGCTGACCAAACACAGGCCTGGAAAAATACTCAAAGAATTCAAAGTGCTGAATGTGTGTGATGTTTAAGGCCCAATTTACTTAATGTGAAATTGAAGAGCGAACTGGTGTGATGTCATTTCAAACAAAATTAGGCCAAAACAAAGTTCATTTGGAGTTTGTTTCTGAGACCAAAAGCTCGCTAAAGTGCACTTTCTTGGATAGTTTCACCTGGCTGGCATAAACACCTTTGAACTACCATAGGTCCATGGTGATTACTATTGTTATACCTAATAATATTAATAAGTAGGTGTCCTCTGAGGCTATTTTTTCATGTTTAATGCCGTAAAGCTATAAATTAATGTGACGTGATTTGACAGGAGTGCCGAATTGCAGAGCTAAATCGAACATATCCACATCGCTATAATCAGATACTTTCTTTACTGCGGTTTTCTCACCACTGTCTTTGAAACCATATCTTAAAGGGTTCAGTTCACCCAAAAATGAAAATTAAGTAAGTAATTACTCACCCCCATGCTGTCCCACCCCGTAAGTCCTTCGTTCTCCTTTGAAATACAAATGATATTTTTTATTATAGATATTTTATATTCAAATTTTATCAAAAGATATTTTTGATTAAATTTGAGAGGTGGATCACTGCTACATAGGCTGCCTAAGGGATTGAAACTTGACGGCCCAAAAAGTCATTGAAGAAAATGTTTAAATATTCCATGTGACTACAGTGGCTCAACAAAAGTTTATCAAGCGACGAGAATACTTTTTGTGCGAAAAAATAAACAAAAATAACGACTTTATTCGACTATTCCTTTTCTTCCTTCTGGGCCTGAGACGAGAGTTCAAGAGATTTCCACGATGCATGCACGAGAACTGAACTAGAAGGAGTAGAAAAAGATTGCAGTTCTCGCATCATTATTTTTCGCACAAAAAGTATTCTCGGCGCTTGATAAATAGTTGAGCCACTGTAGTCACATGGAATATTTAAACATTTTCTTCAATGACTTTCTGGGCTGTCAAGTTTCAATCCCTTAGGAGCCTATGTAGCAGTGATCCACCTCTCAAATTTAATCAAAAATACCTTCATCTGTGTTTCGAAGCTGAACGAAGGTCTTACGGGGTGGGTACAGCATGGGGGTGAGTAATTAATTACTAAAGCCGCGTTTCCACCACAGGAACTTTCCCCAGGAACTAGGAACTTTAGGGTGGTACTCTGTGTGTTTACACCGCAGGAACCAGGGTCTAAATGGAGTTCCAGGTAAAAATTCCCCCCAGAAAGTCCCTGCTGGTGAGGTAGTACTTTTTCAGAGTTCAGGAACTTTCAGGGTGGGACTTGTGCGCTGAACAATTCTGATTGGTTCTTACCACGCTATTCTTTCTGCCCGATGGCCGCGTTTGTCCCATCCATCTCACGGTCAATGTCCGGGATAAAAAACGTCTACTTTTATATCTAGCATTATGAGCTTTCTGAATACGCTTTAGGTGCTCTTCTCTTTCTGCCGTTTTGTTAATTACCTCGTTAGTAAACCAATCGCACACAAAAAAGCAGCAATGCTTGAACTCCTCCATACAAAACTCAAAACAAACGCGCAGGCTAGGAAGAGCAGTCGCACGCAGTTTGACCATGAGTTTAACGTCACTACATCTTCCGCCTCGGACCGGTACTTTAGTATGCGGTGTGAACGCAGTAAGCAAGCGGTCTGGGGAAAAAAAGGTTCCTGTGAAAAAAGTTCCTGGGACAAATAGTTCCTGGTAATTGTGGCGGAAACGCAGCTTTAATTTTCATTTTTGGGTGAACTAACCCTTTAATCTTTTCTACAAGCTGACATTTCATTGTCAACACAATGTCCTGGCGTTGTCTCCAGACAACAATAAAAAGACACCATGGTACCGTCCTGAGAATGAAACGGGACATCGGCTCCAGTGGTCAAGCTATAAACCCGGCTG
Source organism: Hybognathus amarus (assembly GCA_030378365.1). Lineage (NCBI taxonomy): Eukaryota > Metazoa > Chordata > Actinopteri > Cypriniformes > Leuciscidae > Hybognathus > Hybognathus amarus. The sequence continues at coordinate 332,501 of JAQIUQ010007125.1, read as the reverse complement.
GTGGACAACCACTGGAAAGGACATAACTCAGCACTATGGGCTCTGGTGAATGGGCAATAAATTACAAAGACACTGTTGCTGGGCTTATTTCACCACAATGGACAACCTGACCTGAGGTCTCAACAATTTGTATGCACATGAGAGTGTGCTTCCAATTTCCTAGAGAAAATTAAACTAGTGAAAATAGCTGTGGGGTTTAGCTCCCTCTGCTCCCAGTCACATTACTGTGTGGTCCTAGCTCAAAAATGCCCCGGTTACACACTATACTACACAGTTTGTTAACAACATGCACCTTCATTGCTTGTGACAGCAGGAGCAAATGGAGGTTCTAACAATCTGCTTCATGTTTGTAGTGGGCAAACCAGATGCCTCCCAGCAGCAGCGACACCTGAGGCAACAGAAATCCACACTGTCACAAAAGTCTGCCACCTCAACATGTGACCAACGAAAACAAGTTCATCCATTATCAAATTGCAATAATAACCAACACAACATTGGGCATGAATTTTGTACCCACACCACATCACGATGACCCTTTTTTAGGATGTTAACTAAAACGGAGCAGTGAAAATTGAGTCAGGGAAGACTCACAGCTCCCCAGAAATCATATTTCCTGTCATCTGGAAATAATGCACTTATGTTGCACGCACACAGTTATGCCTTAAGCATGTTGAGGTCTCATGGGGAATTGTTGGTCAGGTTAGGTTAAGAGGCAACCTTTCTACAGCAAACGGAAATTATGTGGTTTTCTGTTATAGCTGAGGAAAAACAATCTGGGGAGCCTTTAGAGAGGCGTTGAAGGAAGAGGCATTCATGAGGACAGTGGTATGTTGGTCTCCTATAGAGCATAAGGATCCCTATAGAGATCGGCTGGGAAATGTCTACAATCACAAAAGGTTATATTTTGATTTTCTAATGAAATCTGTCAATGTCAGTAAGGATCTTTGAAATGAGAAATCGTTTAAAAATATAGCTTAAAACACTGTATGCCAAGTTCCTAGAAAGTCATTATGTAAATGTTTTTGCAAAACTTTATAGTATTTCTACAAAGCCATTGGGCTCTAAAAAATTCAAAACGTATAAGCATCTTAGTATACTTTATGTGCATTTTAATGCATTTGACTGAACACAACTTAATCACTACCATCAAAATAAGTTTTCAAAAATGTGGTTTAAGATAAAACGTTTTGATTTCATGCATAAGTGTTAGGGTTACTCCATTTGACACAAAATGTTCTTCGAAAATAATGTAATGATCTTCACATGAGGGTCTGAGGGGTCCAACGTTTAATAAAAAAGTAATTATTATATTTTAAAACATGTCACTAGGCTATTATGACAATATTTTATTATTATTAATTTGCAAATTTCAGCCTTTTAAGAAAAACTTTTTTTTTCAGAAATTTACATCACAAAAATTTCTAAAGAACATTTAATTAAAAAATCAAAACATGTTCATCACAGAAGATGCGTATTCAAGTAATTTTTATGTGTGAAATAAATAACTTTAGAACTGGACACAAGAATGAGTCATTGACCATAGAGGCTCTAACTTTCAGGACAGCAGTTTTGGCCAAAACAAAAAAAAAAGTGTTAAGAAAGCTTAACCAACATGCCCAAAGGTGTTCTTTTCAAATTTCACCATGTCTCTCACAGAAACAAATGTTAAACTTAAGCCTTCCTCAGATTTTGGTCTCGTGGGACACATTAACTTTTGTAGTGCCATCATCGGTCTGATATGGCACTAGCGTTATGCACAGTGAAACAATGAAACATTAGACAAAAGCTTTACGATCATTCATGAATGAGACGAGTGACCCAGCGATTCCACATCATATAACACCCCTACCAATATCCAATGTTTATCACCTACCTACAGCTTGGATAGTGTATCCTTTGGGCGACCTCAGCGCCCTGCGCATCCACGCTTCCCTCAACACCTCCAAGTTATTGGCATTGCCCTGGACGAGCAGCACGTAGTTCTCAAGCCATCCCTGAAAGGAAACTTCCGCCACCGCGTTCACGAGCCTTTTATTCCAGAAGCTTCGCGAATTTTGCGACTTAAAATCCGCAAACACGTCCTGTCCGTTACTGCTGCTCGCGCTGTATTTGATGTCCTCGTCCCGGCTGAGAACAACAGCGAGGACGCGGCTGACAGTTGGACCAAGCGGTGCTGTACAGACATTTCTGCCTTCACACGAATCTCAATCTACATGTAGTTCTGAGAATGAAACATCTTCATTCGGTTTAATCCGACAAATGTAAACCCACAGTTTGAATGAGTCAGGAGGACTCAGGACGACCCCTCTCCGTATGTCTCGCGACTCCGCATGTGTACTTCGGTGTCTACGTGCTCCCACGGCAACCGACTCAGGGGAGGCGCGCGACGCGCACCAATGAAAATGCACCTTTAATGATACGGGCGTGGTCGCGCCTGGACTTCCACTAAAAAGAATATCCAGGTAGTAAACAAACAGTGCCAGGGAAATGGGTGGTTAGGTGGGTTTTTCGTTTAGAGATTAAACGTTTTGTAATTAAACCTCAACAGCAAGTAAGTGTGATGATCAAAACAGTATTACTTTTTCTATATACATCGACATATTCTGGCAGATATTTCAAGTATATTACTATAAGCACACAAACCTTACATTTTTGGTCACACAAAAGTTTTAAAACCTTTTACACAGCTATTGGCAAAAAACAAACAAACACTGAAACAGAGAGACAGGGCGGGACATATTGAACAGCCCCTCCCCTTTTTAAATAGCCAATAGCGTTTAGTTTATATCACAGCTGAAGTGATTACATCATTTTGTAGGACAACTTGAAAGCTAGCGGCGCATGGGTTCCCTCAATCGAAAAGCTATGCATTTTCCCCATAGACTTTTGGAAAGTTTTGTCTATCAAGATAATCTTTACAAGTTAATCCAAAATGTATACATTTTGAAGCTTATATAATGTTTTTAAAAAACACAAGCAGACACAATAAAGTTTAAATACCACAAGCAGGTTATATTTTTGTTCACCACAGATCTTATTTCAGGCGATTTAGCAAAAACCCATTCAAAAACCCCATAGACTTTAGAGTGAGGAAATCGGGAGTGCTAAAATGCTAACTCACTTCCGCGTTTGGCCTACAGAGTGACGTCATCACTTCGGGACTCTATAATCTCTAATCGATTACCCTCCCAATCTCGTCCATAACTGCTTTAAAATACAGCATTTTATGCAGAAGTTAAATCTATGTCCAGTATGTTTTGTGGTCTTCGCAACCTGCGCATGATCCGCTCTGTGCTATCGCCTTAATGGAAAGCATTTTTACACGGTCTGAATCCTTTCATATCTATTTAGTGGACTATGTGCCATTCACCATGTAGAATATAGTAATTTTTAGCATTTATTTTTGCAGAAGCTTCAGCATCAATTTATAGTGTAGGGGGCAGGGCCTTCAGATTATAGACAATTTGATTGGACAGAAAATCTGATAAGAAGCTGAAATGCAGGGTGATGTCATCAAAAGTTTTGATTGCTTATATCTTTTAAATGCGAATGTTTGAAAGTTTGAAACCTCTGCCAGAGAAAACACACTTTTGTGTAACTGGAACAGTTGTATGAGATATAGCTCTTAAAACAACTTTCTCCAGTCTCCCCTATATCAGTATTGTGGTGAGAGTAAAAATCATCAATACTGTGACTAAAATAAACTACAAAATTTATTCTGTTGGCAGACCGTTATTTTGAAACCTATACACTGAAAAAAATCTAATTCAAAAAAATAATTTGGCATCCGAAATCCTGTGCAGCTTTGGCTCATGCAAGGTATGGTTGACAAGAGTAGGTTAGATGAATGAAATCAAACCTAAAAGTCTGGCATATGACAGACAGATCAAAAGATGTCTGAAATGTATGTATAACCATAGGGCGAAGGTCTGGCAGTGGAACAGGATATTGTGTTTCCTCAAAGTATGTAAAGAATACGTTCCCTCTTCCCACCATAAATCATGTTAAAGGTAGACGTGCATGACAGCACACACGTTGGAAGATTGCCATACAACGCATTTAAGACCCCTTCCAGTCCCCATGTTCAATGAATAAGACCTTGTGTCTTTATACATCTGTGTTTTAAAATGAGTCAAAGCATCTGTTCTGACCACAACCACATCAGGACTGGTCATGTTCTGTGTATATATCCAGTTTCTCCAAGGTCAATTTGATTCAAAGCTTAAATGGATTCAACAGGATTTAACCAACATGCTCTTTTTGGAGATAACGTGACATATTTAATCATGCATTAGCACTTATTTTTTTGTGTATATTTAATATACTCCAATTACCCAAGAATATCCAGTTTTCAAATCCATTACTTTTAAGAGTGTGTTATAAAAATCTTTAGTGTAATCTAGAGCAAAGTTAGAACATTTACAAATGAAGTTCCCAGAGCCATATTTTGTTCACTTGCCTTTGACAGTGATTTTTTTCCTTTGCAGACTGAAACACGACTCCTTCATTACTCTTTCATTATGAGTGCACATGTACCCTCCTGCAATAAACTGGATCAAAGACACGTTTCACTGCTTCCTGTTAAAACTTTATGGTGTGAGCTGATGTAAAGGCAGTTAAGAATGCCATTAGACATTAAAGAAAAATCAATGTGGTTCTGAGTGCTGCATCAAAATTAGGTTTTGACTGAAGACCTTTATTTTGCTTTTATGGGAAGACAGCAGTCTACACGATTTAAGCCATTTCAAAGTATATGGCTGTAGGTTCATTGTTTTAGAAATAAAATATGACAATGGAGGTCAGTTTCAATGCATTCTCATCCTTTGAGAATGCATTAAAATATAGGTGAGAATATCCTTTGAGAATGCAGCGTCAAATAGGTGACACCATTTGACATTTCGTCAAAATACTACGCACATGGCACCCTTTAGCGTCAATATAACACATACTGTTATGGGTAGGTTTAGGTCTGGGGTAGGGTCTGCGTATATTGACGCTAAAGGATGCCAGTCACCTGTATGACGCCTGGGTTTGCGTTATATAGCTTGTTTTCATATGACGTCACGCCACTGCATTGCCATGGCGCGAAAATGCAGATGGAGGGCAGGAAGTGACTTTCTATATTTAGGAAGCACTATAACAAACTCAAAATCCATATGTTTTGTGTCGTTTATGGTTGCTCAAATTGATCAAACCACAAGGAGTTTTTATCGTGTGCCAAAAGTTGTAGTTCATAAGGGGGAAATACAAGAAATTGACAGAAAAACACCGGAAAAATGCCTTGCAAACCTACATCTGCGGTTGGAAGGAGCCGAATGGGAAAATGCCTGTGTGTGTGTGCAGTGATTACTTTGTCAAATGTGAGTTAATACATTATTTATGTGGCTTATAATTACATTATTCAGGTGTTTAAATACACTTATGTGGCTGTTTGTGTAACGTACCAGTTTCCGAACTTTGTAAAGTCAAAGTATGTCTGTAAACGAGTTAGTTGCTGATATCTACAGCCTCGATGGCAGGCAAATCTCTCAATTCAGTTAAAAATCGGTCCTCTTCATAACGTAAGGATCGCATCCAACATATGTTCGATTTTCTGTTTATATATTTCTCTTGTAATAGCATCTAAAAGTAGTACAGTACGGATTTTCCTCCATTCTCGTCCATTGCGCTCATCACTCCTTGCCCTCCATCTGATTTTGCGCGTCAAACAATCACGTGACTGCAAGTTTATGGGCTGGTCAGTTTATGTAACATGCAAAACGTTTAAAAATGGTGGTATATCTGGGGTGAAAAAAATCAATATGCTAATTCTATTATGATTTTATCACAACATTTAGGGCAAGATAAATACAGTTTAAGAGCACAGCAGTCCAGAGCTACTCAAAATTCTTCACAACTGTGCGGGGCTGTTATTCAAACATGTGTCTGAACAGGGTGATGTTCACAGTAGAGTGAGAGTTTAAACCCAAGCGCTAGACTAGAGTAATTGTAGGGTGTACAGCGAGACGGGAACACACACACACATGCTCCACTGCAGGTGCACTTGATGATGTCTGTTATTATGGCTTTACATTGTTTTTGGTTGTTTGAAGTGATACAAAAGACACGTTTTGTGCCATACGTTAGAAAACGTCTTGGTCATTTCATGTAACTCTGTGCCATGTCATCTGCCACCTCATAACTATCAGGTCATTGTTGACCGCCATTTGCTTTGAGTTTTTTAAATCACTGCCACAAGGAATAATCAATCTTCCAAATGCCTTGTAAAATAAACATCAAACGTAGCCTGTATTAGAGGATCCTTAGGCGAATGCCGGCATGTTAAAGAACTCCTGCTGATTCCAGTGACCCTGCACCAGGCCGACTACATCCATGCAGGAACTGCCTCCTCGGACATCCTGTGTTCGTGCTTTTCACATCAATGAGGGAGATATCCGGGTCAGTGCAGTGTGTAGGATTACACTAAAGAGAGGCAGACGTCTTATTCAAACATCGTGAGAAAGCACCAGACACATTTATGTGGATAGACAAAACTTTACTTAATTTTAAGCTGCTAAATTGCTTAATCATCCACTACTGTTCATAAGTTTAGTCTTTTATGTAGTGAGGATGTGTTAAATCGATCAATAGTGACAGTAAAAACAGTTATCTTCAGTTTACACAAAAGTATTGCACATCAATATTATTTAACATTGATAATACTAAATGTTGAGCATTAAATCAGCCTATTAAAATGATTTCTAAAGGATTATGTGACACTGAAGACTGGAGTACTGATGCATTTTACTGAATTTACAGTATTTTTTGACTAAATATCTCCAGCCTTATTTATATTGTATATATATATTTCTTTAAATCTTCTGAACAAGTGTATATCTAGTGGTGATTATTCATTATTGTTCATGTTGGGATATAACCCCATGTTGGGGTTCATGTTGAACATAACCCCATGTTGGGGTTCATGTTGTACTAGATGGCTTCCTCTAGACTGTTTAGACTGTATTGGTCATTGGCGTGATAATCAAGTCTAGTGACTATAGCAGCAAAGGAATCGTGTTTTCCTGTGTTTGTTTCCATTGTTGCTTGGTGTATAGACTGAAACATGCATGCGGAAGAGTTACTGTAAATAACACAGGGTGGTTGGTTTCCTACAGTGTTTATACAATCCATTCAGCTAGATCACCTTACCATATTAATGCATCAGACCATAATGATAAATATAAAACATATTTAAAATAATAAAACTAGGGACTATTTACTAATGGAGTTACCTGCATAAAGCCATATAGAGAGCAGGGGTGTGGTGTTCCCACTGGGAGATGCCAAAGAGCCAGTCAAACACAGCCGCACAGGTTTCTCACACTGTAACCCAGTATTCCTCTTGCCTTGAGACCGGAAAAGGATCATTTCCTCAACAACTGCTCCACTTTGCTTGTCCCTGGGGTTGTCCAGCTGACTAAGAACTGCATATAAGGGCCTCTCAAACACTGCAGAGCCTAGCAGTTGATAATAATGCCACTGGCACAGATGCCTTCAGTGGTCTCTCTCATGTGTCACGGACTTGAAGCATCATAAGTGGGTGGTTTTATTGTTTTTGACTATTATGTGAAGGACTGATGAGAAGCAGACTCTGGCATAGCAGTATTCAAGGAGTGAAAATAGTGGTGCGTTCAGGCCACGTGCAGAAATATAAAAAAAGATCTCATATTGTGACTGTCTATCTCTGCATATAGCCTTTTGGAATGCATATGAAATGCATATGTTGACAGGCAGGACATCCTATTATTGCAATTCGGATTGAACAATGATTGGACAAACATTTTGGTCCTGAGACTTCCACAGAAGATATATGTGTAGGTTTAGAAGAGAAGAACACTTCTATTATTGATTGCTATCAGGATGTGAAGTAAGAGTTTCAACAAGAATAACAAAAAGTGTTTATAAAAAATTCCATACACTACATTTAAGTCAAATTTAGTCAAGTTTGCATTACTTTTATTAACATATTTCAAGTAAGTTTTTTTTTTAAAGAAGTAGTTCACTTTTGAAAAAACTTTTGCTGATAATTTACTCACCCCATGTCATCCAAGATGTCCATGTCATTCTTTCTTCAGTCAAAAAGAAATTAAGGTTTTTGATGAAAACATTCCAGGATTTTCTCCATATAATGGACTTCAATGGGAACCAAACGGTTCAAGGTCCAAACGACAGTTTCAGTGCAAACTGCAAACTGTTCAAAGGGCTTTAAACAATTTCAAACGATGAATAAGGGTCTTATCAAGCGAGATGATCGCTCGTTTAAAATAAATAAATAACAAAGTTTAAGTTTTATAAGCTCAAATGCTCGCCTTGCTCTGTTTTGTGATGTGCGTTCGTGACTCTCCTGTTCGAACTCTTCATCAAAATGAACGAGTCTTTCTGAGTCAATTCGTTCATTTCGATTCAATTGAGCAACCAAGCAACTTGGAAAAGATTCGATTCATTTTGATAAACGAGTTCGAACAGAAGAGTCACGAACGCACATCACAGAACAGAGCAAGGCGAGCATTTGAGCTTATAAAACTTAAACTTTGATATTTTTATTTTTTTAAATGAGCATCTAAATGACTCTTCGTCTGGAATCATCTAAAACCCTTTGAACAGTTTGCACTGAAAGTGTCTTTTGGACCTTGAACTGTTTGGTTCCCATTGAAGTCCATTATATGGAGAAAATCCTGGAATGTTTTCATCAAAAACCTTAATTTCTTTTCGAACTGAAGAAAGAACGACATGGATATCTTGGATGACATGGGGTAAGTAAATTATCAGCAAATGTTTTTTGAAAAGTGAACTACTCCTTCAAGTCTCTTATGCTGCATTTATTTGACCATACACAAATATTTTTGTGGAAACTGTGATACATTTTTTTCCAGATTCTTTGAAAAATTGAAATTTCAAAAGAACAGCATTTATTTAATTTTTTTAAAAATGATTAAATAATTTGATGCATCCTTGCTGAGTAAAAATACTAATTTCTTGATGACCCCACAGTATTACGTCAGCAAACCCTACTTATATACTTTCTTTCGGAATTTCTGAGGCCACAAAGTCGATTCTATTTCCAAGAAGTCAAGCAAACAACAACAAAAACAGAGAAGCACGACATCTTATGAGAAGCTATCACTAAGTCTCCAGAGGCCGCATTCCATTGTCATGATAATTACACCTTTGCACAAGTGACTTGTTGAAGGCGGTGAGACTCACAGCAGGAGCAATGAAAAGAGTGATATAGTGTGAGGAGGAGGAGGAGCAGCGGAGGGGCTTGGACAAAGTGTGGGGTCTTCAAAAACAAAGCTATGTGCAAAAACAGGGGGAGGGGATGGCTAATGTCAGTGCAGACACACACAACTCAGACACAGATGAGGGGATAATGGGTCTGACCCCAGACAAAGGGGAAACATTAGCCTCTGTATGCCACCCAGGAACGACAGACATCAGGAGCCTTCCAGAAACAAAAGGAGAAATCCTGAAACATTGAACGAGCAACACCATTGGTGATGGTTTAAATACCGCAGGACAACATTTGCTGTAAGAAAGTAGGTTTGTCATGAAATAAGGAAAACGAGACGGCCTGGCTATTTAGAGTTGATTGTTAGATGAGGGGAAGAGTTGTAACATAATCTTCCCTCTAATGCTGCTATAACAGATGCAACCAAACTCTCCACCCTGAAAAGAAAAAACAGAGCAGCTTGAATTCAAATAAGCCGATTGTTCGTGGGTTCGGTGTGAGAGTGTTGCCCAGCCCTCTGAAGCAAAGAGAAGCTGATTGTCCCATGGCTCTCTAGTGAATGAGTGTTACCCAGACTGCAGGGGAAGGTGGGGGCACAAAGGCCCTCTGTCTTACCTGCAGCGACTCTGATTTCACAACACCACCCGCTCCCGCTGCTGCAGCTGGCCTGCCGAGTGACATTGGGACATAAACAGTGTCTTTTCAATGTTGCAGGGCAAAGCGGAGATCATAAGGAAGATGGAAGCTAAACCTCTGTGACTGGTACATATACACTCACCGGCCACTTTATTAGGTACACCTGTCCAACTGCTCGTTAACACTTAATTTCTAAGCAGCCAATCACATGGCGGCAACTCAGTGCATTTAGGCATGTAGACATGGTCAAGACAATCTCCTGCAGTTCAAACCGAGCATCAGTATGGGGAAGAAAGGTGATTTGAGTGACTTTGAACGTGGCATGATTGTTGGTGCCAGAAGGGCTGGTCTGAGTATTTCAGAAACTGCTGAATCTACTGGGATTTTCACGCACAACCATCTCTAGGGTTTACAGAGAATGGTCCGAAAGAAAAAACATCCAGTGAGCGGCAGTTCTGTGGGCGGAAATGCCTTGTTGATGCCAGAGGTCAGAGGAGAATGGCCAGACTGGTTCGAGCTGATAGAAGGGCAACAGTGACTCAAATAACCACCCGTTACAACCAAGGTGGGCAGAAGAGCATCTCTGAACGCACAGTACGTCGAACTTTGAGGCAGATGGGCTACAGCAGCAGAAGACCACACCGGGTGCCACTCCTTTCAGCTAAGAACAGGAAACTGAGGCTACAATTTGCACAAGCTCATCGAAATTGGACAATAGAAGATTGGAAAAACGTTGCCTGGTCTGATGAGTCTCGATTTCTGCTGCGACATTCGGATGGTAGGGTCAGAATTTGGCGTCTACAACATGAAAGCATGGATCCATCCTGCCTTGTATCAACGGTTCAGGCTGGTGGTGGTGGTGTCATGGTGTGGGAATATTTTCTTGGCACTCTTTGGGCCCCTTGGTACCAATTGAGCATCGTTGCAACGCCACAGCCTACCTGAGTATTGTTGCTGACCATGTCCATCCCTTTATGACCACAATGTACCCAACTTCTGATGGCTACTTTCAGCAGGATAATGCGCCATGTCATAAAGCTGGAATCATCTCAGACTGGTTTCTTGAACATGACAATGAGTTTGCTGTACTCAAATGGCCTCCACAGTCACCAGATCTCAATCCAATAGAGCATCTTTGGGATGTGGTGGAACAGAAGATTCGCATCATGGATGTGCAGCCGACAAATCTGCGGCAACTGTGTGATGCCATCATGTCAATATGGACCAAACTCCCTGAGGAATGCTTCCAGCACCTTGTTGAATCTATGCCATGAAGAATTGAGGCAGTTCTGAAGGCAAAAGGGGTCCAACCCGTTACTAGCATGGGTACCTAATAAAGTGGCCGGTGAGTGTATGTTCTAATACAGTGGTCTCTAACTTGAGTTTAGTTCCAACTCACCTGGGGCTTCATTTATAACCATATATAACATTCATTTATAACGTATGCCACTTCTAACCCATAAGTTGTGATTTGCAATAACAAACTTGACGGGAAAATGTGCGCACATTCCTCTGACCCATGCCAGACTGATCTCATAAAATTGCGTGTGTATGACACGCCAATTCGTATTTCCATTTTGGCGTGCTATCAACACGCATAATCGCTTAATTTTAAATCAATAATCCATAATAATAAAATCAATAATTGTATTTATAAATAAAAAGAATGATTTAAATTATGCTTTAGGGCAAATTTGATATACACATTTAGAAGAAAAGGTTCTATATAGAACCTTAAAGGGTTCTAAAGCGCTACGATATTTGGAACCCTGAAATGCAATGCATGTGAATAACAAAATTCAAGATATGGGGGTTAAAAAATGTAATCAATATCACACAAAGAGTGCCATTTCAGTTATCCCCTAAAAATCTGCATGATTAAAAGGTCATATTAAATTACTACAACAGTTAAATAAACAATATTTAATTAAACTACAAAATGTTGCAAAATAGTTAAGTTGTAATCTGCTATTGAGTTTGCTTGCTTCTTTTTAACTTTAAAGAAATGTCTGCTTTGATTTTCATTTACTTAACTGAGTGTCATGCTTTTAAATGCTGATGGCTACTATATCATTTGATGGATTTTATATAATTTGTTGTTAATATCATTATTTTTGTTCAGCATAAATTACCTGCAAACAGCAAACCTCATCTCCTTTCAATTGGCTGTTGTTCATTAGCCTCTCTGCTGCCCTCAACAGCTCTGGAGCACTTATGACAATTATGTGATTTCACTGCAGGTTGATGCAAGCAATTCACCTTTTCCAGAGACAAACATCCTGCAGTCAACAAACTAAAACAATCAACACAATTTACATAACAATAAAGTATAATTTTAGATTTACCCTCATTAAAAGAGCATGCATGATTTATTCCTCCAGTCCAGATTAAACAATGTTGCCACCTACTGGGATAAAACGGCACTGCAAATTTCCCAAAACCCATGTAAATCCAAAACAAACAGAGAAACCCAAAATTCAACAGTGTTCAAATGTTAAAATGAAGCACTTTATTTATTTTCATTTACTGGGACAACCATAAAGTACATCCAGAATAGAAAAATAATGTGCACTTGGTTGCTTTGGGCTCATTTCCACTCAGCAGAAACCACCCACTGTAATCATTCTGCTCTTTAGTGGGCCGACAACAGGAAAAACATAAAAAACTAAAGAATTCACTGCCTTCCAAACAATCCCAGACAACACACTACTGGAAAAACACAGTATCCAACTCGCACTATTCTGACACATTACAATCATCTCAGATATAAAGTACCCAGGACTCCAGAATGGACAGGACCTCAGTCAGCGCATCTTTAACAGGGTAACTGCCTTGGTTTTGTTTGCAACAACAAAGAACATGGCCCCATTTACATAAAGCTACCCCGGTAGGATTACACAGAGATCATAGAATAAAACTAATAAGTCTGAAAGAATATTATTCAGGAATTAAACTGATATGCATGCGCTGATTTAGATGCATGCGCAGATGAGACCAAAACAAACAGATATATTGAACAAAACATATCACCGTTTGTCATGGGAACAATGAAAAGGAATCAAAAAGCAGCTCCTTGTGGATCCTAATAAAATCCTAATTTCAGTTTGATTTAAACATAAATAACACTTTTATTGCTAAATAAACTCTGCTAATAATTCACGTACTGGCACAAGCTTATGCATTATTTCAACAAGGAAATATGCTGATAAAGCAAAACATGTTAAAATCACTAGCAACAGTTGAAAAAGGCCAAAAATCATAAGTAGATTAACGAGTAGCCAAAAACGTATACACAATTCAAACACATTATTTAAACATGAGCTTGTGAAATGCAATCATTTGATTCAGAACAAATTAACTAGTCAAAGAAGTATTTTTAAATACAGAATTCTGAGAAGGAGAGTCGTCATTAAAACTTTGTACACAGAAACCTAAAATAAAAAATTAAATTAACTTGTGTTAGTTTTAAGGTTATTTACATATTCGAAGGGAGACGGAGATCATATGTGGATGAGCTGGAGAGGAGAGTTCACTCATCTGAGCCATTAGCTTGAGTTTTTTGGTCGCAGTCTTCTGAAGGGTCACCCTGCATAAAAAAAACAAAACACTTTTACAATACTTATTTAAAAATACAGAACCGTTTCAAAAGTGCTTCTCTCGATTTACTACATTTCCCACGGTAAATAAAGGTTCATACTTTTGATAAAACCCCCTGTATCTCCTTCATGATGGTGTCGAGGCTGGACACTGTGCTGTGGAGCTGCTGTTTAAAGCTGCCTTTCTGCTGGTCTGATGACCTCAGGTTGTTCTCGGTCTCTCTGAGGTTGTTCTTCACTTCGTCCAGCTCCCTCTGAAGGCTGCGGCTTAGCCGCTTCTAGCTCTGAGGTGTGCTTTGAAACCTCCTCTACAAAACAAAAAGTTTCAATTAACACATTTGATGGTATTGTGGTTACTAAAATGTATTGTTTATCAGTTTGGTTTTGTAAATTATAGCGGATACATTTCCACCAAATGTTCTTTTGTAAAGAAAAAAATTGCCGAAGTTCGACAGAAGAGCTGTCGGTCAATAAATTGGAATTTATTTTTTTAAATGTTAAAGATATTACATTTATACAATCTTGTATATTACAAGATTTTAAAAATATTACATACATAAAATCTTAATAAAGATATTAGGATTTTTCTAGTCATTTGAAAAAAGTAATTTCCCCCTTTAACATTGTTTATTTATATAGACCATTTTGCAAGATGTAAACAACACTGGTCCAAAAGCACTTCCTGTTTCAGTTTTTTAACACTACATAAAGCTGGGATAAAATACAACCAACGGAACATATAAAACTGAATCGAAAAGTTAAACAAACATCTTTAAGATGTTTTCTTTAAATGTGAAATAAAGAAAACAGTTACAAACTGAAACAGGAAGTGTTTCTGGACCAGTGTTGTTTACATCTTGCAAAATGGTCTATATATGTAGTGTTTCTTGTACAAAACCCTGTACATATTTAAAACCAGTTATTTATTTATACTTTCACTGCAAACAAGCAGAGATGCAAAATGTATGCGGCAATAAATTCAAGATTGAGCAGGAGTTTTGAGATTTTAATCAACAGTTTGAGGGTCCAATGGAGTTATGAGATTTAATCACAAATTATCTTAGTACTTCATTGGTTAAATATTTGCAAACCCACAGACAGATGTAAAGAGAGACCAATGTAATGATTTATGAAAAAATGTTCAATGGTGAAATAGGGACATGAGGTTTTAGAGAGGAAATTTTAAAGAAGGTAAAAATAAACAAATAAATAAACATTAAAAAAACCATTTGTGGGCAGAAGAAAAAAGTCCTTATTGTTGAGCTCTGCGGATGAATGGGCTTTATGCACAGCTGCGCTACTTCCTGGACTTAAGCCAGCTCCTTCTTCCTGTCTGCCATTATTGGCCAAATTGATTAATTCAGGTGTGTCTGATTATTGTTGCCATGACTACTGAGGTCAGGCACACCTGTATTAATCAATTTGGCCAATAATGGCAGACTGGAAACAAGGAGCTGGCTTAAGTTCAGGAAGTAGTGCAGCTGTGCATGAAGCCCATTGTAAAAGCACAATTTGAGTTGTTTTGATAATGACTAAGGATCCAAATCAACACCTCTTCATAACAATCAGACACACTTTTTCAAACACACAATAAAAATGAGACAAGTGAGATTGTTACCCATTTTAGTGTCCTGCTGCATGAGCTTCTGCTCAATTTCCTCTCAGGTTTTCTCACTCTTCTCCAGCTTCTGCATCATGCTTCCCACGTCCACCATGGCTCCCTTGTAGTCGATCAGGCTACCTGACCCACCACTCTCCTCCGATTCCCGCTTGACCTTCTGACCGGGCAGCAAGATTTGGTTACCTGTAGGTGGACACAGAGGGTTTTAGTCTAAAGTAGCCTCATGGACATGTGCTCTAGTGTTACAAATAAGCTACAAAGCCTCTTTGCAAACCTAAAAGGTTGTCTATTTGAGCATCAGAGGTCAACGTGGGGCTAGGCTCATCTTTGGGCCTGTCCGTCAGCTTGCGATAATGGCAGGACTCTTTAACCAGTGGTTTGTTCAACAATTTCTTCACCTGAAAAAGAATACAAACAAGATACGTAGTATCAGATTAGTCTGGTGAGAAATATTCTATATATCTTGCAAATAAGAAATTGAAGGTAACACATATGTCCTGATCAGGCAGGATGCAACTAAAGGATCAAGCGACAATCATCATTGCTTGCTTACATTATATCTTATTATCTTACCTCTTACTAATATAACAGTTAAACTGAATAAATAAGAAAATAATAATACTAATAATATGATAACACATTACAAGGTTTCATTTGTTTCATTATACAGATTATTAATTGAGATTATTGTCCAATACTTTAGAAGTATTGGACAAGAATCTCAATTAATAATCTCAATAATCTCAGCTAAACTCAACATTCACTAATAGATTTTTGAGACAAATTTATTTAATTTATTTAATAATTTATTTTATTAATATTTAACATTAATGCATGGTGTGTGGACTAACGTGAACCTGAACATTTTAAAGTAAAATGAACAAATACTAATAAGTTCAGTAAAAATGTGTTGCTCACGGTTAGTTCCAAGTTAATGCATTAATTAAAGTTAACCAACAAGACCTTATTGTAAAGTGTTACCAATATGCTCAATAACACTTAATTTTATTATGAACTAACATAATGTTACATTTAATAAACATGAAATTAATAATAATAACGATAAAAATAATAATAGTAATTGTAGCAAAAAAAATTTAGTGGTGCTAATAATAAGAGCAATTAATATCAGATTCATATTTATTTATATTGGGTAATAATAATAGTAAATATAATATAATATTATGCATGTATGCATGTATGTATGCATGTATATATATGTATATATATTCAGAATATTATATTTACTATTATTATCCAATATAAATTGAATCTAAAAAAGCTAAAAGAAAACTGCTGTTAATACAAGCAATTTAGATAAGATACTGAATCTGAAAATAAAATAAAAAATAAATACAATCTGTTTTTCCAATGAAAACATTCAAAACCACTCAATATTTAATTTTCCACAAGGAAAATGAATGAGCAAGTTGGGCAGATTTGAAGAAATACATAAGCATTATAATGAAATAACTGTTAAGTTAAAAACCGGAACTTAAAGTTTCAAAACTTGGAACTGGAGCTTTACAAACTTTCCAAAGTTCCTCCTCAAACCTAAATGTGAAATACTGCACCTGAGCTCTGGAGAGATGCAAGCCCAGTGTGTACATGATCTCCTCCAGGTCCTTCTCCTGCAGGTAGCCGCAGTGACTCTGGTCGAAGTACACAAAGGCCATCAGCAGATCCTTGTTAAACGTCACCATCTGCTTTTTCTTCTCATCCTACAGACAAAATGAAATATTGAAGCATACCACTCCTCTCACTATTAGAGAAATATTATGTGCTGTAAAAGAAGATATGTTGTTAACTCACTTTATCTTTGGATGATCGCTCTTTGGATTTTCGGTTATTCCGTACGATCGTCTCTTCTGTCCCTACCATTGGAGTCTTCATCATCTTTATCTGAGGAACACAAAGGATTAGTTTAGCATATGAATATTTTCATGTCACTTTGATTTTGCTTAATGTTAAAACAGACCAATGCAATTCATGATCACAAGTGTATTTGAAGATCCAGGTGCATTTGCTTATGAAACAGTGTGACCTTTACCATCGTCATCATAGTCATCTGCTTCTTCTGCCTCCAAGGGGTCATATTCATCAGCGTTGTTGTTGCTGCTGCCATCTTCATTATCATCATCATCTTTGGATTCTTCTCTCTTAATACCTCTCTCTTTCTCTTCATCCTTTACCAGGGAGACACAAATTGAAGAGCTTAATGTTGTATATGAAAAAAAATGCATGAAAATGCAACAAATCACAACACCAAAGCATTTAAGGGACATCTGAATGACTCCCAGAATCAATTCGAAACAGGTCCCCACACTGACAAATGTGTGTGAATTTTTTCCATGTCTTTTCCAGTTGTTCACTGATGCTCAAAAAAAGTGTTGTGAAAAATAATCTAGGCAATGAAAGAACTTTTTTAGCCAAGTGTAACTGGCTCAATGCTGAGCAATCACTCAATCACTGATCAATATCCACTACAGACATTTTTATTACTTCTTAAGATCTTAATAAATTTACACAAGTCATGGTCGATATCATGGTGGTTGGAACTCACCTTCCTCTTCTCATCCTCCTCTCTCATTCTCTTTGTGACCGGCTCTCCATTCTTCTTCATCCTTCTCCTTCTTTACATCCCTCCGTTCTGCCTCTTTTTTACCTTTCTCTTTTTTATCTTTCCTCTCATCCTTGCTAGGAAGAGAAGCAAATGCTTTGTAGATCCTATAGCCGAAGTCTCGTTGAAGCATCTCGTTGAACAATTCAGCAAACAAAGACACCTGAAACAGATGGCAATTATTTATTTTTAGTATCATTGACATTCTATTATAATTTTTTATATATTTTGAATTATATTTTACATTTCCACTGTTTTAGTTAATATTTTAATAATTTTGCGTTTTTTTTTATTTATTTTATTTTTCAGTTTTAGTTTTTTGTGCAAGTTAAACTAAATGGCAATGAGAAAATCTGCCTTGGGAACTGTTTATTTATTTACAATACAATTTTTAGTTTTACTGTAGTTTTAATTGTGGATGAATATTTTCTGAAGGTTACGTGCCTCCTTTTCACTGATTTACAAAAGAATAGCTAAAAGCAGAATTTTCCTAAAACAGCGAAATGTCCTAAAACCTGTTTGCAGTTTATAAGTAATAATTCTTTTAGACCATTAATATGCAGCAACTATTGAGTCAAGTCAAGCCAAATATATTTATATAGCGCTTTCACAATACAGATTGTATCAAAGCTGCTTCACAGTATCAATCAAAACAACTTAACAGTGTTTGTTTATTACTGGAAAAAAGACATCCAAGTTTGGTAGAGCTGATCAATAGTATGATGGGTCATTTAATTTAAATATCCCCAACTGAGCAAGCCAAAGGCAAGAGTGACAAGTAACTATGCAGTGATCCTCACCTCAAAGGAGTGCTCTTTGTTATCCTCCAGTCTGTAGTCCAGCAGCACACTTAAGGACATGATGCTGCAGTCAAACTTGCCATTCTTGGCAGCCCAGTTTGGGGTGGGCGATAATGGTGGGCTCATCTGGCAGAACATAACGTCTCTTCCTGCGCTGGCGTTCCTGCTCCTCCAGTCGCTTACGCTCCTCTCCTGAAAATGAAATTTGTCCCCATGTTTACATGTGATTGATTTAGACAGGCTGTCAATAAGAGCAGGATCCTCTGGTCTTCTCTCACCTCTCGGTCATCCTCCACTCTGCAGGACTCATCCTCCTCCACGATAGGAGGTTCAGGTTTCTCCGGCTCCTTGGACTCCTCGCACCTGTTCCTCCACCTTCAGCTGTTTAGTGAGGCGAGCAATCAGCTGAGACTTCAGCCCTTTGGAGCTCAGTGTCCAGCTCTCCAACTCTCTTACGCAAGTCAGTTGACCTGTGTGCAATTAAGTTTCATCAAGGCAAGGCAAGGCAAGTTTATTTATATAGCACATTTCATACACAATGGCAATTACAAAGTGCTTTACATAGAAGAAATTAAAATATTCAAAAGAAATCAGAATAATTAAAACAGTTTAGAATAAAAAATAAAAATACTGATAAAAATAAAATACAGTAAATTAAAACAATATTCAGAAACAGTTGGCATGAACAGTGGAACAGTGCTCATTCAGTAAATGCACAGCATAAACAGATGTGTTTTGAGTCTGGATTTAAATGTGACTAGTGTAGGAGCACACCTAATTCTTCTGGAAGCTGGTTCCAGCTGCGGCTGGCATAATAGCTAAAAGCAGACTCTCCATGCTTAGAGTGAACCCTTGGTATTTCTAGCTGATGTGATCCTAATGATCTGAGTGATCTGTTGGGTTTATATTCAGTGAGCATATCTGCAATATATTGAGGTCCTAACCCATTGAATGATTTATATACCAGTAGTAATACTCAAGTTTATATCAAATACATCAAGTTTATATCAAATACAATAGCATTCAAAGTTACGGTCGCTGAAGATTTTTTTATGTTTTTCTTTGTACTCACCAAGGCTGCATTTATTTGATTAAAAATGCAGTAAAAACAGTAATATTTAGAAATTGTATTACAATTTTGAATACATATTTTAAAATTCATTTAAATTTGAAAGACAATTTAAAATTTAAGTTATTCCTTTAAAGGCAAATTTAACTTTTCGGCATCATTTCAAGCATCTTCAATGTCACATGATCCATGTCATTCTAATATGCTGATTTGCTGCTAAGAAAATTCTTACTATTATCAATGCTGTTATTATTATTCATTTTGTTGTGAAGACCATGATACTTTTTTTAGGATCCTTTGATGAGAATAGAAAGTTTGAAAGAAATCTTTTGCAACATTATAAATGCCTTCACTGCTCACTTCTTGACTAATTTAATGCCTCCTTGTTCGCTAATAAAGTTCTAATTTATAAAATGTTTAGACCTCAATCTTTAAAAAAGGTTCTGTATATTTATAGGGTGCATTTTTTGTCCAATAAAATGCTCAACCATAAAATGTCCACAACAATTACTTTTGCGGGACTGTGACTAAACGAAAAACAATTCGATTATTTATAAAAGGACAAGCATTTTTGCCTAAATTTAGAAATAATGTTTAATGGTGTCTGTCTATAAAGGACATAAAGACCCCATAAAATGGAATATAGAGAATATAAATGTACAAGATGACAAGACGATAAAAGTTCGAGTCTGTAGCCGAAAAATCTCACCTTCATGGATTTAGGATCAAGCTTCGTCCAGTGAGTTGCGTAGTGACTTCTTTTGAATCATCTTCATCCTTATCCTCCTCCTCCTATCCACGTTATGTGAAGAGAGAGAGGGAGAGAGAACAACACAGTGTGTTACGCACCACTCTCGGACAAAGGAGTTTTCTGAAACAAAGGTTGATCCAGTGCAAGAAGCAAGGTCACAACTGTCTCTCATTGTCTCCTGCTACTGAGCTCTTGATTGGGTAAAAGAAAAATTCCCACTGCTAGGAAGCTCTATAGCTTTCAGAAACAGATCCATATCCCACTCATCAGCCAATCAAAGCCAGTTCTGTGGAATACAAAAGATAATCAATGACAGTGGGTTTGAGAGATGGACATGGGACAGATGCACTCAGGTCTCCAAACCCTGTCTACATTAAGTGCTGTTTTTTTGGCCCACATATACTCTTTTATAGCTTGTTTTCTTAAACACCTAACCAGAACTGTCCTCGGGTAAACAATTCTCCCTGGAAAAATCACATCCACAAAGGGTTTAGACACAGTCCAATCAGAGAAAAGTGTAAATGAAATTAAAAGAGAGACAGACAAGAGACAGAACTTGAAGATATTGGAATTTCGAACAGGAAACAAAACAATCTAAAAAACACACAAACATCATAACCACAACTGGCTCTCCAGATTCCAGCATTCATTTCTCAGTTGTTCTCATTGACATTTTAGATCAGATTTGTTATAGGTTTGTCTGGAAATTTAGAGTCACGAATGCAGGCCGTCAATTCGTGTAATCGGCAGAGCTGGAAGCTGTTTAACCAGTTGATGCAGGTGTCATAAAGTAGAATCTAAGCTCTTCCGCTGTGTGTGAGACTGCGTGACAGAGGGAGAGCAGGAGGAAATGGGGTGGAGGGTCAGGGATGAGACAGGATGAGAGGAAGGGATGGTAAAAGTGGGATCTGTATGATGCCTGTGATACTTGTCTGTTTCTCTTCTGTGTTTTCTGAGTGTTTTGTTTGTCTATTCCTGTGCCTGTGAAGCGGAAATGAGAAGAGAGGGATTAGCGTTCAGTGCCTGTTCTCCATCAGCCTCCTTCCGGTTCAGCCAAAGAGTTTCTCTGCCAGCTGCTCCTTGAGTCCACGGGACAGCCCCTCCCACTCTGAGCGGGTAGGAAGACAATGCCAAACATCGGGAGAAATGAAACCACTGTCTCCACATGTGCGGGGACTGTCCGCCCTTTGTGAGTCTCCTCAGGGCGGTGATAGCGTATCTCTGCAAAACGGATACCTGTCGCAAAGGAAGAAAGCGCGTTGGAAAGAAACATTCTGTGAGACATTACCCATTTTCCCCAACACACACACACACACACACACACACAGAGAAAGCCACGATCCCCTTGACCCCCCGAATGAGACGCATATGAAAACACAGTGCGCGGAACTCACGGGGCTTCTAAGATGAACGGCAGCCACGCGGTCAGGGAGGTCGACAGACAACATCGACAGCTAAACAAAAACTACAATGACCCCTCCTCCCTTGCGGCAGGCCCCTCCCATCGGCACCCGTGAAATCTGAACCAGTTGCTCGTGAAAGATAGCTTATGGACCCCAGGGGTGTGAGAGAGGACAGATTCAGACACAGTGAAAGCAAGTTAAATATGTAAGATATTTAACACAAGGCAAAGGTCAGAAGAACAGAAAGTAACGAATGGCGCAGACGACTCCCTGGCTCTGCTCTGGAGCAAAAGAATAAATGCATTCACCACATATATGATATAGAGGCAGGACTGCCACACACATTAGCATAAACATTGCAAAACAAAAATTTTAGAAATCAAAAAAAAAAAAAACAATTATGAACACAAAAGCATCAAACATGTCAGGAGATACACTGCTGTATCAAAACCATGCAGCGTGTCACAGGATTTTTAGATGTTGACTGCTGGGCCTTATTTTAATATTAAAGATGCACACATGGAGAATGCGTCGGCACAAATTGAGAAATTAGCTGTACTTACCACTGGGTACATAAACTCAGATCAATGCCTGTCAGAGCCTTACAACAACGAATGGCTGTCTTTATAAGGACAGAGGCATCGCTTTTCCGAGGTCGGCCTCGTCCAAAGAGGGAGACCAATGACCCCGATGGCCATGGCCTCATCCTTGCCTCGGCATCCCCACCAGGAACTGAAAATAGAGGAGTTCAAATGGGTTACGCAAAGCCGGAAGATGCTGAGCACTCTGAAGGCGGACACAGGGAGAGACAACATCAGAATCGCTTATTCCACACAGCAAAGCATTCAGCAATGGAATAGGACAAGACATCACAGTCAGCTCCCAACACCATTTGAAACACCCAACATCAAACACAGGAATGGACAAACATATTTTCAGCATCCAGGGAACAAGAAAACTGGTTTCAGTGTACATTAAATTTAATAAATTGCAATAGCAGGATTCTGTAAGTAAAAATCCCATTTAACATTTGGTATTCACACTAAACGTTTGAAAATCTGGGGTCAGTAAGAATTTATTTTATTTTTATTAATTTTATTCAGCAAGGTTGCCAGTAAAGACATTTATGTTACAAAAGAAAGGGCTTGACATTAACTTTTTGAGGCACTTGTCCTTCGGACAACTACATTTATCTTTCACTTGTCCATGCACAAAAGTCACTTGTCCGGGTAAAGATTTATAATTTTATCTAGGGCTGCATCGATTTGGGGAAAATGTCATATTGCGATTATTAAGGTCAATATTGCGGTTGTGATATGTGATTGCGATATAATAAACAAATGGTTTCATGAGTCAACTTGTTTGGTTCTAAACCAAATGCACAGACAGATTAGTGATAAATCTGAAATTAGCAATAACAACTAAATGATTGATAACACCTATAAAGATCAATAAGCCATTGATGTCTGGATAAAAATTAACTGTTCTATACAGGTAGGACATATACAGAAATTGAATAAAGTTATCAAACAGTCTGCACTGCATAAATTATAAATTATATATAGACTACTCCTTATTAAAGCTACACAAGTTCTTTAGTCAATAGCAGTGAGTAATTTTCTCTGTTCCCTTTGTTCTTTCATTAACTTTACTGACAGAACGCTTTATTGGTAGCTGGCCCTTTAAGAGCAGCTGCTGTGGACAGACGCAGATCTCACATGCGCCTCATTCTCTCACGAGTCACAACTCTTTATGTCCATCTTAAGACTGCACTTATGTTATGAAGATACTTCGACAATCAGGACATTCACATGCAGAGCGAAAAATGTGTTTGTTTCAAATCGGTAAAATTAAATCTGTAAAATAGACGTAACGAGTGGCACATAAACGTGTAGTAACATGGCATTTTATTTTGTTTGAAATTTAACTTGTCCGGTTTGGACAACTAATTTCTCTTCTACTTGTCCTACAAAAAAATCCACTTGTCCCGGACAAGCCTTAATGTACGAGCCCTGCAAAAGATATATATTTTTCAAATAAATGCTGCTCTTTTGAACCCTAAACCATATAGGTATACCCCCATTTGGCACAACCCTGACTTTCGTCTTCACAATGAACCAATTTATTTCCCAAATAGAAACAAAATGGCATCAACCACCTTAACCAGTCACCACGTATTTGAAAATCATAAATTTATGCCTTTCACTTCAATTATTCAAAAATTCAGGATCAGGAGAGACCATTTCTCCACTACCAACAGCTTTTTAATTCAAAATAAAATAACTTTAACACCATACAGCCTTCTAAAATCAGTGAACAGTTATTAGAAGTAGCTAACCAACCACCCAAGAAAACTTTACAGCTACATCGCTACATCTAACCCCACAATAACCCTGTCTAAGGGAAGTGGGAAGGCGATCTACGCTACATCCCGATTCGCCTCCAATTCTATCTTGGACTTGGATAATAGCTGCTGTCTGCAGAAAATTTAGCTATGCCATCACAGGAATATATAATATTTAAATATATTAAAATCAAATGAATGCAGCCTTGGTGAGAATATAAGACTTTTAAAACTCTTACCGACTCAAAACCTTCGAAAAGTAGTGTATGCAGTCTGTGGCCCTTTATTGTTACTAATACTGAAAAACTTTTTTAAAGAATGTATAAATACTAAATAATACAGATCATTGTTTTTATCTATAATTTATTTATACTTATTCTTTCTCATTTAATAATGTATTATAGAATTTATAGTTAATAGCATTGAAATGTAACTTGTGTACATGTAAATTGTTAAGTGAAAAAAATTGGTAAAAGGAGCTTTTGCAGTGGTATTAAAATAGGTACTGAAACCACAAAAATGACATGGGCGTCATTATGGATCAGCAGACATATCAGCAGTCTTAGTTTCCCTTCTCTTTTGTGCAGCACTTTAAGATCCTTTATTTGCAAAGAAATATGCTGTATTGAAATTATTACACTATGCATTTTATCATTATCAATCTGCTCCAAATGATAGGAAATGTAGATGTTGCTCATTAACTGGTACAGAAGAGTAGTATCTTTCTGGCACTCTTGGTCACTGTTCCTCATCAACATCACACAAAATGTGAACTAAATGAACGGTACAGTTAACATTCAAAACCTATTATGATAAAAAGATATTTGATTATCGGCTTTTCCAAGAGGCTAGATGATGATTTCTGGTACAGATACAGACATAAAGACATAAAGTGATTAAATAACGTAATTTGCAGTATTGAAAAGCTAGTCCCCGGCACTGCAATGATGTCCATCCCTGTGAAATACTACAGTTTAAGTGCAAAATAACTGACAATAAATAGCACATAAGTAAGCGATCACATAATGCAAGCTGATTACACAAACCTAGTTTGTTGCGGTTAGTAATGTAATACCTTAATGAGGCGGGCAGGGTGCTGGAAGGCGTCTCTCAGCTCTGCTGGATCTTCTGCCAGAGCACAGGACTTATGATACAGCTCATCTGAGACTAGGGTTGGCCAACAGCATCACCTATAACATCAATATTAATCATGACTGTCAAAAACCACTGAATCAAACCTGGAAAAAGTGTTCCATTATTAAATCAAAGATTTAATTACTTTTGCGCTGTAGGTGTGATTGGCATCAGGTGGGTCCAGCACGGCCGTGTTCTTCACAAGAGAGTCCACCTCTTTATGCATGATGTGAAAGTTACAGTAGTTTCCAAAGTTGAAAGGTCGTGTTAACGGGAAGGCATCCACCCAGGTAAACACAGCATCAAAAAAGTCACTGGGGATGTAGAGGCTCTGATACCTCAGCCGTAGCTCCATCACATCACAGTTGAAACTGCAGAGAACAGAAACAGGCAGTCTTATACTCAGACATACGTTTTTTGTCAAACAGCCTGGTAAATAGCTAATATTTGGTACAGAAAAATGACCTTTCTATATATTTTTGACAGGTTGTTGAATTCTTGCCAGGACCTGTAGCGAAACAATTTAATTCTCCAATGTCTGAGCTGAACTTGAATGAACAAAACAAAAAACTAAACTGCTAAACTGTACCTAATTTGCAACTCTAAATATCAGTCAAGATACTTCCTCTAAGACAATTGACTTACCCATCAAGAGAGAATTTGGAGAACTGTACAGTATATCTTGGGACGACTCTCCGTGGCCGTCTTGAAGAGCGTTCTCTGCGAGGAGAGCGGTCTCTCGAACGTTTCCTTGTGGGTGAACGTTCTCTGATCTTCTTCGCTCTTCAATCTCTTTCCCGACTACACAAACAGAGGGAAAATAAAGAATGAGCATGTAGAGCAAATCAGAAAAAGCTATTCTAATCTGTGAGGAAATTCACGCCAGTAAATTAACAACACCGGTATTATAGTCTAGATTTGTACGCACTTTATTTAGCAGAGAATATCTTAACTATTATAGACTAATACGGACCCACTGAACAATGTGGGATGTGTGCTAAATTCTCTACCCGGGACGAAAGTCCTGAAAATTACCACAGTAGGTGACACTATATTATTACATTACAACTTTGTACTTTTTTTTTTTTTTTGACTTTTTTATTTATTTATTTTTTTTTATAGATATTCTCATACATTTCCGCCAGTCTAATCTTCATATTAAGAGAAATACTTTTATATTACACTTTGTCTTAAAAATAAAATAAGCAAATTAGGCACTATCTTATAAATTTGCATACATATAGCCTATAAACTCTTGAAACTATAGATTTTCTGAGGTGATCAAAATGTTTACAATAACCATGTAGTGTAAGTGTGGATTCAGTGTGGATGTTGTGTGTGTGAATTTTATATCCAACCTTACTATTATCATTGGAACGCTAACTTAAAGTGAAAAATACAAAACAACAGGTTTATTCCCTGTGTTGCAAGGTAAAACTTCACAACAGAGTCCAGGTATGGGGATGATGATGAGAGCTCATTCAGTGATGGGGTTTTTAAAAAAGTCCCATTCACCTGTAGTGTGATAATAGTATCATCTATTGTGCTAATTTTCAGGACTTTCATCCCAGGTAGAGATTCTCACATCCTACTTTGTTAAGTGGGGTCATATTAGTCTATAATAGTTGAGATATTCTCCGCTTAAATGAAGTGCATACAAATCTTACCCAAGACCTCTACTATTACAAATAATACCGGGCAAGTTTGGGGGTGGTGTTACTGAATTTGTGTTCTCTGTATAGGGAGCGGTGGTCCTGACTGCACATTTTACAAGATTAGACATTTGTCAATGACGCTCAGGATCTGTTCTGCACCAAATCCTCCACCATCATCTGATCAATCATCTCTCCTTATGCAATTCGATGTGAGAAGTGAAATTGCAGAACTGCACTGTATGGAGCAGAGCTGAATCAGTTCCCAGTTTTACTAAATGGTTTACTGAACTAAATTGTTTTTAGTTCTATTAAAGATATAAACGACAGGGTGGCGGTGCCGTGGTTGGCAAGTAATGTAACAGACTACCGCAGCCAGCCTAATGTATGTCTCAGATGTATGTTTGAGGTCTGACCTGCGATCGTCCTTCCTCAGGATGAGTTCTGGTCGTTCATTGCGGCTGGGGAAGCGGGGTGAGGGGTCTCACGCGTCTCATTTGTTGTGGCTGGGGCATCATCCGCACCGGGGCTGCAGCAAACCCCCTGAGAACACAGAGTCTAAACAGAGGAAAACAGAGATCAGATTTGACTCTGTATAAGCATGACT